>JACBWW010000034.1:7206447-7276434 GCA_020086605.1 Lanius collurio | reverse complement strand
CGCCGCGGCCGCCCCAGCCTCCGCCCCCGGGGGCTCCCCCCGCACCGCCGGGGAGCGGCTCGCCCGGGCCCGGGGGGAGCCCGGCAGGCGACAACCACCCCGACAGCCACCCTCGGAGGGTGCAGGGGCTCTTACCCGTAAAGCGAAGCCAGGGCACCATCTCCTGCCTCCCCTTGGCTTTCCCCGGAGTGAGAGCTCACGGACAGCAGCGCTTCGAGATCCTGGGACAAAAGGCGACAAAGTCCAAGAATATTCCTTAGTATTAAAACTGCCAAATACAGCATACTACTGGGAATGTCACTTGGGAGAGTCTTTCAGAAGACAAAGCAATTAATGTGGACTGTAGTGTCGTCGGCAGGCAGGAAGAACATAAATCTGCCAATTTTTAAAGAACACGCTGCCTTCTGTGCACTTGGGTTAAGCTGAAACACGTTGCTGCTTTCTTTTTAAATCTCACATTAAAATTGCAAAAGCAAAGCTGTAAAGGCTACTGATTTCTGGAGACTGATTTTCCAGCACTGCCCCAAGTCATGCAACATGTTGCAACTAATTGAACAGATGCTTTAATCCGTTTTATAAATCTCACAGCTCAATGTCTGAATTTCTACTTGCTAACAAGTGAAAAACAATGACCAGACTGTGTGTGATGGAATATTACGGAACACGGCTAGGAAAACTTTGACAAAATCTAAGGCAGCAGCAGATATATTTCCATGTGAGTTCTTCAATATATTTTCCTTGCCCTGTTTATATAGAATTTTCAGGGTGCGATGCAAAAAGCATTGTCCCCCTCTCTGCCACTGTACTTTTCTCCCCAAGCTTCCAAAGGCAGCCAGGCTTACTGTGGATGCTCATCGCCCCCAAAGGATTATGTCTTCTGGGTGCAGAGAAACAAAATTATAGCTCGTACCTTAGAGCTTCCTACACTTTGCCTATGTCAGTTTAAACAGGGATCATTTGTGTGCAGGTGCAGGCAGGACCGTGCTTCAGGAGAGAAGATGGAAAGGACCCAGAACAGGTACTTCCATGGCTGTGAGGGTGATGGAGGCAAGACAAAGCTGTTACTGAGGTGAATCCCCACCTGCTTAGGTGCTGCTGAGGCTGCCAGTCCTCTCCTAGCAGGATGCTGGCAAGGACAAGTGCCATCTCATGGCTGAAGCACTCCTTGGCAGTCAGCACCTTCTCCAGAAGCAGTACTGGAAAAGGAAAAAAGCAGCATTACCCAGGACTTTGATCCGCTCCTTGCTTCTTTTCCTGATCACCTGTGGTTCTTGCTTGATTTCACACGTCCATTTTCATAGGAATTTTCAAAACCTGTTCACCAATAGGATTTTCCCTTCAGCACAAAACATTACTTCAAGTATTTCTTAGAGCCACTGTACAGTGTCCCCCTCCCACAGCATTAATAACCACAGCCTTCTCATAATCAGCCCTCCATAAAAGCATAGAGGAATGATGTGTATGGCTTTGTCCAATCTCTGAACTAACCAAGCAGACATAATGCCTGGTTAATCTTCATTAACCCAGGAGCTGTGCTGTGCCATCTGCCGCTGACACGCCGCGTTCCCTCCAGCCTTGAGCCTTAATCCCAGTGTTTCTGGGAATGTGTCTGTAATGGCAAACCAATTTGTTATTTCCCTTATTTACTGCTCAGATGTAAGTGGACAGAATTTTGCTTGCCAGCTGCCCAGAGCTTTCCAAGGAAGCACAAAGCCAGATCCACGAAAGACCATCAGCCCTTCATTTTTGCATCAAGGGTGAAACGTGCACAAGCAGGTTCTGTACTAATGAGATCAGGGAGCATCTCCACTGGGTATTTTCCACATCCCATGCAATGCCTGTTACACAACACCATCTCTCCCCAGAAAAAGCACCTAAGCTGCTTTTTTGCCCAGCATCTTACCTCTTACTGACCTCTTGGCAGAGCCTCTGGAGCACAGCTCAGCATTATCAGTGGCAGCCTACAACCATGAACCCAGTGAGGAGTTAGAGGTGGGAAAATTCTACTTCCCTCCTCTGCAAGGCCGGGACCCTTCTCCCTGGGAAGAAGGAGCAGCCAACACTGTTGCTCACAGTAAGGGCAGGTGAGGAAGCACAGCTCTACGCAGAAGACCCGTTTGGTGCATTTGAGACAGAAAGGACTGTTCCCATCTGTCCAGCTTAAGCTTATTGTGTTTCTACCGCTCCCTTCAACAAACAGCCTGAAAAATTACCAAAATATTCTCCATCCAGCAGTGAACAGCCTGTTCCTGGCAGAAACAGGCCTGGCATGTCAAGGTTTACACAGGAACCCCATGAAAGCACACGTCATTTGCAGAGCATGAACAGAGCACTTGCATGTTTGAATCACAGACCCTGAATCACAGGATCAAGAGCACACACTCATATCTTGGCTTTTCCCAAGACCACTATAAGCAAAAAACTCCTCCATAATATGCAATCACATTACTAGATAATTATTCCTCTGAAATAATTTTGTATGGAAAACTAATACCTTTCAGATGGTATGGTACACAAACCAAGGTATGGGCTTGCTGAAACCTGTCCAGACACAAGTTCGGATTTTAATCAAGACAGTTTTTGTTAAACTTCAGAAAAACGATCACTCATTCCTTTTTTACAGCCCAGATTGGAACTGGCCGTTTAGAGCCAGCTCCCGGCAAGCATTTCAGTGTGGGATTAAAATGCATTTACCCACCAGAAAGCATGGAAATAATCACAACATCCTCAAAGTTTACCTGACCACTGAAGACATAAACCTTGCCCATCTGTAAGGTGGTCCTGTAGCAATGCTACTCAGTCCTGTAGTAGCAGACAACCTTTAACATTTATCATACGGGAAGTCAGTATGTTTATCACATACACAGTTATAAATTCCAGAGAAGTCCTTGCTTTGCTTCTGAGTTCAGGAAGGGAAACAGTATTTCAAACCACATGGGACTAATTTAAGACAGCCTAAAAGTAGTGCCCACACATTTAAGAGCTAACAAAGGAGTTAATCAGAACAAAAATTAACTATTAACCACATCTGCAGCTCAACATGGGAACGGGATGGACCAGACAGAACAAGAAAGAAAACAGAGAAGGCAAGTGACAGCTGCCTTTCTCAACCCACCCTCAAGAGGTCTGTCCTGTCCCATCCCATCTCCCCATCAGTCCCACATTTAATTCCCTTTGCCTGCTACATCCCTTGCAATCTCTCAAGGCTTCGGGTTTATGGGATCAAGCCAGCACCACAATAGAGGAAAATACCTTCAGACATGGATGGCACACGGAAAGGGCCCCGTGCCATTCAGAGATGGCACCTCCTAGAAAGCATCCTCTGAAAAACAACCCACCCCACCTCCAGTTTCCTTAAAAATAAACCCCATGATATCGTGTACAAAATTTTTATTGGATTCAGTACTGCTACTCGCAGCTCTTACAAGAAGGTAACTATCACTTAAGCTTCCTGCTTTTCTTAACCCCGGCCCGAATGCCAGACAGTTCCCCGGCGTATCTGTGCAGCTCCCTGCGGACCTCGCGGACCTGGCCCTTACGGCGGATTTTGGCTCGCCGGAATTTCTCCCGATGCTTGACCCGGGGGTTGCGATCGATCTTCCTCCTTTTGGGCGTGAGGCCTTTGTTCTTGATCATCTGATAGGTCACCCCTCTCTTTTTACTGGGATCCTCTGCTTCCAACACTGCTGCTTCCTCAAGCACATCTTTGTCCCCAGCTCTCTTCCTCTTGAGTGCCAGCTTCTCCTCCATCATCTTGTAGTATTTTAGGGCAGCCTCCTCATCCAGCTCCGACTCATCCGACAATTCAGCAGCAGCAGCAGCCTGGCCATTGACAGCTGCAGAGGCATGTTTTGGTTTGCTTTTCTTGCCATCCATGGTGAGAAACACTGAAAACTTGTTTTCCTTCCGCAGCTTCTCTTCTTTCTTGTCATAGTAGTTCCTCAGGAGCATACGGACCTGAGGGGAAAGCTTTTGGTCTATAACAGCGAGGTCATTGATGATATTTCTGTATGCCACCAGCCGTTCGATGACCGGGTGACTGTGGACCGGCATCCTCTTGGCCTTCAAAACCAGATAGAAACTGATATTGGCACAGTAGTTCAGGTAGAGATGATACTTCGTCTGCAAATAGCGACTGCCCTTCCCCTGGGGGATAGTGCCATCTCTGACCATTTGCAGCAGTGGGTGCAACTCATCCTTGATCTCCATGAGCTTCACCTCAAAGTCCTCCATCAGCTGCAGGAGCTCCGGGGACTCCTGCTTCAGCAGCTTCAGCTGTTCCTTCTTGGAAAGGGCCTGCAGATCCTTATCAATCTTCTGCCCCTTGCTATCGTGGGTTTTCTGCTGCTCAGCCAGGTAGCCCTCGATCATGTCCAGACCATAATCATCCTCCCCCAAATCCCGCACCAACCGTCTCTGGATGACTTGAGCCTCCTGCTCCTCTTCCTCCTCCTCAGCATCGATTTCTTGCTGGCTCCGCTTGCCCTTGGCCTGGGCATCAGTCCCATAGTCCGTGTCATAGTAGAGCTGCTTGCGCTGGCCCCAGGAGAGCTCATGGGGGAGCTTGGCTTCCGGATGCCTCTCCTCCAAGTCGCTTTCCATGGACAAGTCCTCCTCTTCATCCTCAGCATCATTTTCATCTTCCTCACCTTCTCCATCCTCATCCTCCTCTGCACTGTATTCCACAAAGGGATTCCGCTCCTGCGTCTCCTCATCCTCCTCCTCATCCTCCTCTTCCTCCTCCTCCTCCTCGCTGTCCTCGGGCAGCTGCAGCCCCAGCACCTCCTCCTCTTCCTCTTCCTCACTGTCCCCGGCCTCCTCGCCGCTGTCCAGTGCGGCCATCACGGCGCGGAACTGCTCCTCGTGGAAGCGCTCCACATCGTCCGCCAGCTCCTCGGGGCCAGCGCGGCCGCCGGGCGCCTCGGCGGGCTCATCGGGGGGCTCCTCGGCGGGCTCGGCCCGCGGCCGCAGGACGGTGCCGCGCCGGGTCCGCATGGCTCCCGCCGCCGCCACTGCGCTTCCCCTTCCGTCGCGTCCCTTCCGCTCGCTCCCCAGCCCTTCCTGTTCCTGTTCCAGGGCCCGAGCGTGTTCACGCCACCGGGGAGATGGGGGCTGCTCCGGGCGGCCCGCGGGGAGGAGGGGCTCCAGCTGTGGCAGCTCTCAGCGGGCGATAATGCCACGTGGAAAAAAAAAAAAAAAAAAACAACAAACCTTTTGTGTCCTGCTCGGGGTTTTTTCTTCCTCTAGAAGTCCAGCCACGTACAGCCGCTGTCTATGCTGTCATCTTACAGCAATGAGGGAAAAACCAGATGGAAAACACACCTGACAGCTGTGCCTTGTAACCAAGACTTGGTACACAGTTCCCTACGACCAGATCAAACTCGGAGAGAAGCAGAAGTATTTGCAAACCTCCCTGGACACTTCCGAGGTCCACACATGAACTCTCCCGAATCTTTCCCGTAAATCGCACTTTTACAGGGATACAGGCACCTGCGGCAAGAGCCAGGCCCGTTCCTGGGGGCTGCAGGGCAGCTTCAGGCTGCTGCTTCATCACCTCGGCACTCCTTGAATCCATCCAAGAGATCCATGTGTCCCAGAAAATAAGCAATTCTGATTTGTCAACCCCTGGGGACCCCTCAGTAGGAGAGCTTTTTTAATCTCTACTGATTCTCCTCTGCATTCTCATCCTGTGTTTTTGTGTTTCTGTCAGCCATGACAGAGCACCAGCCCAGCCTCCCACCCTGCCCAAGGGAAAATGACATTAATACTGAACCACAGGGAAGCTTTTATGAGCTGCAGGCAGCCCTGCCACAAGAACAGAGTAATTAGACACAGAAATTAGTGTAGTCCAAACTGAGAAACCCAAAGCCTGATAAATTAAGCACACACATCCCAGCAAGAGCAGTTCTGCGTACCAAGCGCAGGTGCTTTTTTCTCACCGCAGAACAGGTGCGGGTGTATTTATAAATGCTCCTGTCCACCTCTTTGTGGAAAAAAACAGGTCAAGCAAATATTCAATTTGCCTGAAAAAGGGTGGAGTGCACAGCTTTACTCACTTTTTTTGGATTTTGATCAATCTGGTGGCAAACAGGTCTCAGTTTTGCCTTTCTGACACACTCATCCTCTTTACATGGTTACCTCTGAGTCAAAACTTTCTTGCACAAAGACAGGTCTTGCCTCTGACTCCTTTTCCAAATCTGTCCCTGCCAGTTTTCAGCCATCACCTCCCTGGACACAGGCCTGTAAGAAAGAGCAACAAGAATAAGTTGGGTCTGGAGACACACAGCATCCATTACATTGTTAGCTACACCTCAGTGGAAATCCTCACTTGACACATGGCCACTAATAACAGCTGTCCCTGGTGATCAGGCTTTGTCATCTGGCTGCTCAATCCTGCTGGCTTTTTGTGTGAATCCATGCAGAGATATCTGCAGACAGTTCCTGCCAGGTTGAAATTCCAGATAACTTTTGGAGCTGTGACTTAGATAAACCCAGGCCTTTCTCATGTCCATGGCCTTGACAGTTTCCATCTTAAGTGTCCTAATTTTTTTCAAGTCTTCCCTGTCAAAAATTAGCATACTAACATCCACTTGGACTCTCTTGGATTTAAATGGAATTGTCATGTCTCCCAATCCAAAGTTAATTTCCAAGAGCAGGAAACAATCTATGTCTATTCAAACCTTCTCCAGGACTTAGTGAAAACATGATCCACCTCTGGTGAAGCTGATCTCCAGCATGAGTTAGTTGATCCAGTTTACCAGGAGCTGCTCAAGCCAAACCAGTTTGCTGTAAGCATCATCCCAGACAACAATCAGGGAATGCTGCTGGTCTGTTTAGCTGCACCACTCTTGGCTTCCCAAGGAGAAAGGAGGAGCAAAGAGAAGCACAGAGAAGACTGCTCGTGAATGGTGTGTTGTGTGGAGAGGCCCTGTGCTTTGGTGTCGTCCTACTCACCCAGAACAGCAAGGACACACAACAACAACTATTTTGCCTCACTTCACTCAGGCACCTGCCCAGCTTCTTACCTGAAAAATCCTAGTTCAGCATGTTCAAAGCCAGCTGGAAGCGCAGGACACGTGAATGGAGACTGAAACTACAGGGGTGGTTCCCATTTCTTTTCCAATTCTCACTTATTCCGTCCCTACCCTCATCCCTGCAGGGAGGCTGGGAGTCCAGCTCCCCACTCAGCCTCTTGCCAAATCCTTGCTCATCCAGATAAAATTCTAGAAGTCATTCAGTAAAACAGGAGTAATCCATAGAAATAACAGTCCATAGCATAAACCTTCCTGTCAAGAGCTTGCAATCTAGCTAGAAATCCCCAGAGACATGCAGGTGGCTGAAGGCACTGAAAATAGCTCTCATGTCATCATATCCACACCGAGGGACTGTACACACACGTGTAGATTTAGCAACTGAAATCCAGATATGCTGAGCACCAGCGACCAAGGAAAACCACCAAAGTGAACAGAAAGACACAGATATAATTCTGTTCAGTCTTTGCCTTGACATTTGAAAATACTCTCCTTGCATTTTCCCAGTGCCATATTTTTATTAGTGCAGCTTGGCAAAAGAGATCAGAGCCAGCCTCCCTTGCATGTGCTCTATCCTGGTGCTGGCATCCTCCCTTCTTGTATAATTCTAGAAAAATTCTTACAGAAAAGGGTGACTGAAACAAACAGTACTTTAGACACATAACCCTATCAACCCAGGTGAGCCGGTTTTATTTTTTACCTTCTGCCAAAAATGGGGCACAGAGAACATCTTGCTCCTGTCTCAGAAAGAGGGTTGCATAAAAGCGTTAGCAATGCTTTCTGGGATGGGAAAAGGAAACACCCCCATTTTTTTTCTCTGCTGAAGACAGATCCCTAACAAGAATACAAGGTTTGTAAAGAACTATGGCAGAACCCAAAGCCCTGCAAGGAGCTGAGCTGTGACCCATCATCCCCCCCACGTCCCATGCTCCCCTTGCACACGAGCACTGCTGATGTAACCTGAAAGCTCGTTGCATCATGCAGCTGCAGGGTGAGGGGTTTGTGCTTGGGGGAAAACCTCAGGGCACACAACCAGGCGGCTTGGAACAGTTCTGGGCTTAGGGAGCCAGCCAGTAGGGTCTGGAAAAAGGAAAGACAGACTGCAAGGTGACAGGAACCAGGATGCCTGGCAGCATTGCCAAAAGAGTTCAGCCTCTTGAAGAAGGCTGGCGAGAGCAACCAGGCCTTTGCTAAGCCTGGGCTTCCCTAAAAAAGTGGCCTTTTCTATACAAGACACATGCAAATGCTACAGACACAGCTCTGGCCATTATAGGCTACTTTGCAACATTGGCTCTTCCGAAGTGACACAAATGATCCCAAATCTGGGACAAAAAAAAGACCATCCCAGGCCCTCTCCAGTACTGCCCTCCATCAGGAAAAGTCTGCATGCCCAATACCCCAGGGTTTCCCTGGGACCTGACTCAGGACCTCTAATAAACACAAATCCCATGGAGTGCCCTTTCCATTCACAAGAAAATGAACTCCTCAAAGCAGGAGCTGCAGTTGCTGTGCCTCTTTCATCCCTGCCCTGTCACCTCTCTTGTTTTGACTGCAGGCTCTCTGGGAGCAGGTCCAGCCCTGGTTTTCACACAGCTGGTCCAAACAGAATTCTGATTTTGAAACCTGAAGTGGTTTTTTAATAGGACTCAAGGGATTTTTAAGTCTGATTTCTCAAAATTAGGAGCCAGAGCTGTGGGTCTTGGACTTTCGTACCTTCCACCAGCCCTGGTGGCAAGATGTCCCCTAAGGGCTTGGGTGGTTTTGCACCTCCTTGTAGTCAGCAGCTCTGTTGCCTGTTGGTGAAGAACACAAAAAAGTACAATAAAAATGCAACCTCCTGCTCCCTTCCCCTTCGAAAGCCAGAGGTCTTGATGCATTAACACACCTGGTTTCAGTCCCTAGCCACATTTTCCAGTGTTGGCTGTGCTGTTTATTTTAGGAAACCAATTTGCACACGCCCTTATAGGCAGAGTCAGGCTCTCCACTCACATTCTTCAAAAGAAGGGAAGGCGAGATGAAGAGCTCTTTGCTGCTCTGCGTGGCCTTGGCCGTCTCCTTGGGGAACGTCCTT
This sequence comes from Lanius collurio, assembly GCA_020086605.1. Taxonomy (NCBI): domain Eukaryota; kingdom Metazoa; phylum Chordata; class Aves; order Passeriformes; family Laniidae; genus Lanius; species Lanius collurio. The sequence goes on along the minus strand of JACBWW010000034.1, from coordinate 7,267,332 downwards.
GTGGCAGGTAGGTGAGCAATGAAGAGGTGGAAAACTGGGATTAAGACATCACTGGCAGGTTTTGTGTAATTTACCCTGAATTATTCTAGCAGTCAGAGGTCAAACCTCAAAGCCTGCTCAATCAGCCATGCTTCAGTGGTGCTTGGACACATCAGGGTGTTTCTGCATTAGAGCTGTGTGGGTTTAATTGCTGCCTGGAGGAATAAAGTGATGACTAGCTCCAAATTTAAGACTTGATAATTAGCCATTTTTTATCAGGTTTCTGAAGCAATAAACTGCAAATGAGTGTGCTTGCTTTTCTGCAGTCCTAGGGAGCTTGAAGACTCTTATCTGCTAGATCTAAAGGCTTCCAGAATCTTCTGGTAATCCTGTCGTATGGCCGCAGCCAATTTGTTCAGGTTAAGCTGTGGCTTATTATGTAACTCCCCTTTCTTGGAAACTCTTGATTTCAACTGAGCTCAGCCTGTCCTCCCAGCACACTCCTAAGTGTGAGTCTCAGGTCTCCCCACAGTCTGAATCCATCCTGCTGCACATGGTGGATCTGGTCTGCAGGATCGAATCAGTGCTCAGGGATAACCATCCCAAAAGCATGCACAGCTGCATCCCTGCATTTCCTGTAGCTTTTGGAAGAGGGGATCTTATTGCTTACCCCAGGCAATTCTGTTGGGCTTCATGGTGTATCACAGGCCAATGCAATACTGGAAGATGAGAAATTTTGTACAAAACACAGCCACGTAAGTATTGAGGAGGGAGGGAACAGCTTAGGGCAGTAACTCAGGCACCAGGGAATCCAACCTGCAGACATTTAGAACAGCATTAGCAATTTTGCATTTAAATACCTTCTCCCCAAGGGGACTTTACTGGGTGACACATGGAGATACTGCTGATAAAATCACTTTTTTTGAGCCTTGTAATCTTAAATGAAAAATTGATGGAGCACCAGTAATTTTAACAGTGAAGCCAAGAGAATAACACAAGGAATTAAATCAGGGCAGTATTTTTAGAGCAGTCAGAAAAACCTGCATATGCATAAGATTGTGTTAATCTAATTTTAGAATTAAAGCCTGCTCTCAGAGGTTTTGGGACAACCTGAAAGCCAATAGGATCTGACTTGAACACTGGCTTTGGATTAAGGGTTTGGTAAGAACTGCACACAATGTTATGTGGAATGCAGCACAGACAGCAGAGGAAGAGCTTCTTGATGGACAAGAAGCCAGAGACGTCCCTTGAGCCAAAAGAAAGGCCAAGACAAGGAGCCAGAGACTAGGGAGGCTTTTCTGGGAGGCTTGTGCATCAGAGGGAAGAGCTCATGTGGAATGATGAGATGGCAGAGAAGAAGTTTGGAGAACAAGCTAGGAAAGTGATTTCCTTCCCAAGCTAGGAACTCCATAGAGAATCTTATGCAGCAGGCATACTGCTGCCAAAGGCCACAGACAGCACTCGTAACCAGCAGGCCAACTCTAGGGTCACCGAGGCATCATTTTACACAATATTGGTACCTTTTTCACAGTTCTGGTGCCTGTAACAATCTCAGAAAACCTGGGATGGAAGCAGATGAGACCAGGATATCACAGAGTAAGGAAGGACCAAAGCTTTTAGGTCCAAATGACTCCAAAATCCTTTACAGACATAATTAACACAGATGTTTTCAGCCTGCTTTTTTCTCTCTATGATTAAACCAAGGGAGAAGCAGAGCAGGCAAGTCCTCAGCGCTGAGATCCACCTGAGCCAAATACAAACTGTCCCCATATGACAAAAATCATTGGGTCTGGTATTCTAAGCAGGCTGAAGGTGCTTAGCAAGAATGATGCTGCAAAGTGATGGCTGCAAACTTGATTTCAGCAGCATTTAGAAATACAGAGGGATTTAAAAACAACACATAAAGGCAAGGCTGGCTTGTTACATGTCAAGACACCAGAAAGTCTTGGTTGGGGAAAACAAACCAGCAGAGAACAAACTATTTCAAATCCATCTGCCTCACAGTAAGGCAGTATTGTACTACATCAGGAAAACCCCAAAAGCCAGGTGACACCTGGCATGTTTTAGCCTGCTTTGACTGAGTTTCATATTACGTAGCATGCCAGAAGCAGAAGTTTGGAGAGGTAAATGAGGACTGGAGTTTTCCCTGCAAACCACAAGCATCATCAGGGCCACCTGCCTTTCCTGGCCAGGTCAGGGGGCTGCCTCCTTGCTGGGTCCTGCTGTGCTTTTTGGCATCTGTTCCCCCAGGAACCTGAAGGACAAGGTACCACTCAAGGAAAACTGACACATCTGCCACATTGGCAAGGTCAGAGACATTCTGTTTAGAGGTCAGATCCAAACTGGAACCGTTTGGGTGCATGACAGAGGAATTTCATAACCAATTCCAGGTAAAAGAGCACTTCAGTCACCAGTTGCGGCTAAAATCCCATTTTACAAGCAATTCCTTCATGTTTGTCCCTCACCAACCAAAGCGTCCAGGTTCCTAATTTTGTCCTTCCCAGTCCCACCACCTCCACAGAGCAGCACACTGAGCTGAGCAGGCAGACAGCTGAACTCATCTTTGCTAAGAGACCCACTTGTACCTGCTGCAACCTGGACTTGAATCAATCCAGGTGCCAGAACGGTGCATTCCTGGCATTTTTGTTGCTTGGCTTTCTGCTAGAGCTGCTTTCAAGGAGTTTGTTCTTGATTCTGGGATTGGACATCCTGTGCTTGCAGGTTATCCAGTGGGCCCCAGCGATAAGGAGTACGTGCTGGTCAATAATAAGTGCCAGTGTGTAACAGTGACCTCAAAGTTTGTCCCCTCCAAAGAAAATCCTGATGAAGAAGTCCTGGAAAGAAACATCCGCATCATGTAAGTGGCAGCCAGGTATTTCATGGAGATGGTGAGCAGGGGATGCAGTGTTACTTGAGTTTTCTTTGCATTGTTTCTTTATGTCCCTGCACCGATGAGGTGAACAGCTTGTCACGTGGGCTGATTTCTGTGGTATCCTGAGTATTTCCCTTTGCTTCGTGCTTTTCTACCTCACACAAACCTCTCCGGTCCCTTGAGGTACAAAAAGCATCTCTGTGTTTTAAGCAGACCAGTAGTAACTTCACAAAATAAACAGGGGAAGTCAAGCATGACCTGTCAAAAGTTGATCTGACCTGAAATCAGATTGGGCCTGTAACACTGGATTGACTTCCTGACCTGACAGAAAGCCTGGAAAAATAGTCAGTGCCTAAACTATTGGTTTAGGCTTAAACTGATAAACTATCAGTTAATGCCTAAACTATCTGTATCCCATGAGACAGAGCTCAGTTCAAGAGTAGGACTTTGTCCTGTCCTCTGCAGTCACACAAACCCAACAGAAGTGTGTGTGTCTCTGGGAAACAAGGACCAGCTTAAGCCCAGAGCTGCAGGAGAGCCAGCAGAGCTCACAACAGGAGAACCACTAATTAAACATTGCTGTCCATCAGTCTCAAGCATCTGCCAGCTCAGAGTTTAACACATGTTAACACTATCGGCCCTGTCACCTTGCAAGTGGCACTTAGGTCAATTGCTACAGTCCTATTGGGGAGGGTCGTTGCCTTTGAGGGTGCAGAGGACCAAGATCTCCTGTTCCTGGGATTTGATTCGGAGAAGGGTCAGAATGAAAATAACCTCAAGAAGATGAGAGTTTAGAATTGCTCACAAGAGAGCAGACTGTTTAATAAGCAGTTTTCATGAGAGTCATTCTCTTCCCATGTTTGCAGAGTCCCCCTGAAGGCTCGGGAGAACATCTCTGACCCCCTGTCCCCGCTCAGGACCACTTTTGTCTACCGCTTGAGTGAACTGTAAGTAGCTTTATTTCCTAACCTCACTTCCCAAGACTTAACCCGCAGCAGCTCTAAAAGATGCTTGAGGGCCAAATGTTCCCCTGGAACACCTAGCAAGGGCACAGCACTCCCCTGGCTCTAGCTGCCGATGAGCAGGGAAGATTTGGGGTTCGACAGGGCTATCTTTTCATCTAACTCCTCACACTTGTTCTATTTTCCATCTCTTCCAGCTGCAGAAATTGTGACCCCGTAGAAATTGAGCTGGGTGGGGCTATCCACCAGGCCCAGCAGGGCAACTCCTGTGAGGAACCGGAGACCTGCTACATGTACGACAGGAACGAGTGCTACAGCTCCCCTGTGCCACTCCTGTACCACGGGGAGGTGAGGCAGGTTCCAGCAGCCCTGACGCCGGCCTCCTGCTTCGCCGAGTAGCTCGGCTCTCTGCTGTGCTACAGCCTTGGTGCCCCCCTCTTCCTCTACACAATGTATGTACAGCACCACAGTACCTGGAATGCAGCACCCAAATGCCAGCTCCTAAAGTAACCCAACTGGTCTATTCCCATTTCCAACCTCAGACTCGTGCCATCTCCCCAGAGCAGCTCCTGGTTGTCAAACTCCCTTCCCGTGTCCCTGGCATGTACCTGCGATGCCATTTTGTATCCCAGACCGCACAGAGCAGATGCTCAGCAGATATAAGGTGGTCATTCCCTTGAAGTCAAGAAAACTACAGTTATTTGCACTTCTGGGGCACCTGTCTTTTTCAGACCCCTGTGTGTCTCCCCCTCAGCAAGGCTGCTACAGACATCAGCAGGAATGTCTGTGCCCCTCCCTCCCTGAGCAATCTAAAGCAACCTCTGCACAATCTTCATAAAAGGCCTTTGATGACATTAGCAGCATTTATGCCCTTAGAAGAGAGTTGTAAAACCATATTTGAGAGAGAAGACGAGGGACTCTTCTAGAACTTGGGCATCTGCAAGCTTCCAGTTCACACAGATTCAGAGAAGATCAAAAGATGCCACTACCCTGAAGCATTTTGCAAAGTTGCCAAGACTTCAGCTGTGCCAGGAATACTCAACTCTTCTGGGAGATGTTGGGCATTTTGCTTTCTCCACTGCTTTATTGATACTACTGCCTTCTTCCACCCCTACTCATGGTTCAAGTGGTGAAAAAAAAATCAAGTTGGCTCAAATGTCTTTTCTTGTTCCTCACTTTGCATTTAAAACTTCAAAAAATTCTGTGAAGGGGACATAAATTGCTAGAGCGGGACCCTAGTTCAGGGTTCAGAATTGGAGTAACGAAACAGCAAAAACCTTAATCCCATAGTTGTAGTTTTGTTAGTGAAACATTCAATAAATGTTTTTCTGCATCAGTCTGTGTATTCTGTTCCAATTCAATAAGAAAGCATGAAAAGAAGCCAAACCTATAATCATATTCTTTTCTCTTTCCCAGTGAATCAAACTCTCCCTAAATAACTGCTTATATTTACAGGCAAAGCCTCCCAAAATACCAGAATAGAAATATTTCCATGCACTTGCAGAACTTCTGACAGATTGAGGCTGAACTGGTTTATCATTTTAGGATCAGCTCTGCATCACCGAGCTGCTTTGAGGCCCTGGGAATCAGTGCAGGGTCAGAGTCTCAAAATCCAAACATCACCTAAGTTAACTCTTGAAACTGCAATCCACAGAGCAGAAGTTTTCATCACCTCTGAATAAAGTACTTTTAAGACAGGTGATCTGGGGGATATTCTTTCACATGAAAGGTGTCTGTCCTAAAGAAAAAATCTTGTGGGGCCAAATTTTGAAGAGCAAAGGAGTAAAAAAGGATTGACACAAATTATTCTGATGTTATGTCAGACTCAGGAAAAATGGATGTTTAAAAATACCATTTTCCCCTTCCTTCATGCAAAATTAAGCCAATTCAAATAAATGCCAAGAGCAAAGAGTCTTTTGGCAGACTAAGTATTGCAGTGGGCATGTAAAACTCAACAAAATTTGTCTCAACAACATTTTTATCTTCAAAATCCTGGTGTTCCCCGGTCTCAGAATGCTGTGACATTAGAAGTGACTAGGTTACAGCTATGAAGTAAGGTCTGAGAGGGAGAAATTAGAATTCTTTTCTATGTCACCTCTTTAATCCTCATAAGACATGAAAAGGTATTCATTCATTCAAAACTAATTTCTTGGGGGTACTCAAGCAGCCTTTAGAAAGCCAATTTGTCATTTCAAACAAACCTTTGCTATTCAGTTACTGGTAAGCACATGCTGGGTTTGACCTTTCAAAAATGATTTGCAGCAAGTTCCTCCCCTCAGAGGAAGAAACATTTGTGTTTCAGGCAAAGGAATGCAAGCAAAGCTGAGGCTGGAAGTCCTCTGGTTCCACCCAAATATCTCACATCAGCTCCATCAGCTGGACTGCTCTTCTGCCCCTGGAGCTGCAAGTGACTGTGCAGTTTCTCAAGCCATTCCTGTAACACAGCCCTGCTCCCTCGAACAAAACAGCACAGTTCCTATGTCTCAAGTCTGCAAATAATTTATGAGTTGTGACCCAGAAATAAATATTTCTGTTGGACTTAGAGACTTTTTTTTTTTTAGAGGAAAAGAACATTGACCCTGTTCTCAATTACAAAGTTACAAGTATTAAGTCCAGGAACACAAATTCCCTACAGTAATTAAGGGCCACGAATTGACACAGAGTTTAAATGAAGTGCTGGCAAGCAAATACATTAAATGTGTTCAAGTAAAACCTCCTGGACATTGCAAAAACTTGAACTCTACAGCTTTTGATGGAACATGAAGCCAGGGGCTGATTGCAGCAAGGGCAAAAAAGAGCCAAGAGCTGCCTATCTCCAAATTCCCAACCTAACATCAAGTGCAATTCTACCCCATCCATGAACTCTGAAGCCCCAAATGCTGCTGAACTCTTTGAAAAACTTAAGAAATGCAGTGGAGAGAAACATCTTAATGCCCTAATAGCAACTTTAGTAACAGCTTCCCCTTTTTTCGGTTTCTAATGGAGCCTAATTGACCTTAAGAACAAAACCTTTCAAGTTTGAGCATTTTGGTTTCTGTTTTGTTTCCTTTAGGGCATGTTTAAATCATGTATCAACCATGCAACAAAGGGAAAACCTTCCAATGTACTGTCACACAAGAAGTCCCTACAACAGCTAATCATTCCATACTGGAAAACAATTCATTAAAAATGAAGGAAAAACCCCTAACTTGTTCTTAATAACCCCAACAACTGACATAACCATGTTCAGAAGCTTTGAATAGAAACAAAAAAAGATGTCTTAAAGAAAAAAAAAAAGCTCTTCTTTTTAATTAAATAAAATGTACAAATACCTGTCAGCTTCTTAACCTCAAAAAAGAAAATCTAAAGCTTAATAAACACACATAGACCTGAAAGAATTATGCAAGCAAAAAAATTGCAAAAACCCTATTCCATACCCCAACCATCAGTACTTTTAATAAATTCCTTGCTTAACCTGCTAGTTAAGCAAAGATACATAAAATGTGCTACTTACCCCACGAAGTGACATGAAAAGTCAAACTGACAGGGTTTTTTTTTTTCCTGAATATTAGCAATTACGCTCACTAACACAATCCCACCATCCCCAAACAAGAAGCAGCTGTTTTTTCCAGGTGACTTTAAGCATTCCTGGCCTAATTAACACATGGAAAGCAAACCAATCTGTGCAGGAGACAAAAGGCTTGGGGTATAAATGCTCACACGAGGGCCTGTTTTTTTTCTGGATGAGTAATAAAAGTTGTAGTAAGGTGACTTTTAGAGTATTTTTTAATAGAACTTGCTTGTTTGCTTTTTGCTCCTTTTTTTCATGCTGGCTGAAAGTCAGATTAATTATAAATATTAATTCTGTAAGTCCTTCTACTGCAGGCATTTGATGCTAATTTTCATAGTAATATGATTTTTGTGGCTTTCTAAGTAAAAACTTTGCTAAAAGGCCCCTAAAGTAAGTTTTTTTTTAATTGAAGGCATTATAGGGAATATTTTAATATGTGCTACTTGCTTATGTGTACATGTTTGAATATTAAATGAGTAAAAACCGTTTAGGAAGATGGTTTTCATTTATGCTTTGTTTATATGTAAGGAAAATGAATGGGTTTGTTTGTTTAGCATTGTTAATAGGCTTTGTCGAAATAAAAGCAATAGCCTGCAGAGATAACAGATATTTAGGGGTTTGCCCTTGAGTATGGATAAGGCTGTTTTGCTTTATGCCTTTCTTAAGTGATGTGTTTACTTGTCACTTTAAGTACAAATATTTTGCTGTAGTCAGTCAGGGACTTAGGTTGGAGCAGTTTGGTGCTACACAAGCTTAGCTCTTTTCCTGATTGTTAGATTGGAAAAGGCCTGTGTAGTGATATTTTGGTTTTGTAAACTTTTGAGCTAAGGGTGCTGAGATAATGATGGATTGCTGAGGGTGCAGGATCAAGTGAGTTCCTCGCCTGGCTCATTTAAGGGCTGTGCTGGGGTGTTTATTAAAATAAAGCTGCCTGAAAGCAGAGACTAAGTAGGTCCAGAAGCTAGTGAACCAAATGAATAGCTGGTAAGGTAAAGGTATGTAATACTTGTTTAGCTCTTGGGGTGATAGAGGGCTTGCTTTTCTTCTGTGCACTCAGTAACAGGTTTTTCTCTTACCTTTGCAGTCATTTTGCTCTCCAAGTGATGCTGAAGTTGTATTTGTACATAGGAGAGGGTGTGCTTTTCTTGCTTTAATAGGTCCAGGAAAGCCCAAACTCACCGGAGGTGGTACATTCGGGTTGCCCCTGGCAAACCCCTAGCAGGTATGTAATTAGGTGGTTGCAGCTGGCTGTGAGATTGTTACTAATGCAGTGAAAAGCCTTTCAGTGAGAGAAATGCTGGTGGCTTAAATGGGAAGTTATATTAATGGTTTTGGACTGTGCCCTGTTTATGCTTTGATGCTATTCTGCTACATCTTGTGTGGCTGTATGTAAAAGCATCTATTGGACCAGAATTATTTACTACTGTTTGCTAAGTACCCTGTATCGAGAAATAACAATTCCTTTTCACGGGGTAAATAAGCAGTTGTCCAAAGGAAGTATAAACTCTGCAAATGAAGGCATCAGCTTTCGATTATCATTATCAAAAGGTGAACTTAAATAAGATTGAACTAGAATCAACCTGTTTTCCTCTTTGAGGATTCCCTTTCATAGTGGTTATTTGAGACGCACTGTGAAGTCTTCCCGGCTAACAACTGGGTCAGCACCCGCCGACAGGGGGCGCTATACGCGACGCCCGCCTCCCGCGCAGGTTTGTCCCTCGACGGCGGCCGTCGGGGAGGGGTGGGCTAATATGGCGGCGGCCAGCTGAGCGTTCGCGTGGTGCGCTCCCGGTGCCGGTGCCCGCCGCCATGTCGGGCCGCCAGGGCAACAAACTGCCCAGCAACCTGCCCCAGCTGCAGAACCTCATCAAGCGCGACCCCACCTCCTACACCGAGGAGGTGCGGACTGCGGTGGGGGGTGATCGGGGAGGCTGGGGCGGGCTGCGGGACGGGCACGGGGGTCCGGGCTGGTGTTGCTCATCTGCCGCCGTTCGCTGTGTGTGCGCAGTTCCTGCAGCAGTACCACCACTACCAGTCCCATGTGGAGATCTTCACCTTCCAGCCGGACAAGCCCAGTAAGGAGCTGGCCGAACTGCTCATGTTCCTGGCGCAGGTGAGCCCCCCGCCCCGCGGCAGCGGCTTCAGTGACTATCGCTGGTGTACAAACAGTTCACCGTCGCTGGTTGCGTACACCTTGCGAGCCTGAGGTGACCCCAGGTGCGCTCTAGAGCGTTCACTTGCCCTGTCCGTTCCAGGTTGCCCACTGCTACCCCGAGCACATGGCCAGCTTCCCGCAGCAGCTGAAGGAGCTGCTCTCGTACCACCACACGGTCCTGGACCCCGACCTGCGCATGGTGAGACAGGCGGCTTGGGCTCACTCTGCTCTTTGTGTGAGCTGAGAGCTTGTGGTTTGCTTCTCAATAAAGAGAGGAGCTGGAGAGGAATGTGAAACTTGGGTTCTCTTACAGACCTTCTGTAAGGCTCTGATCCTGCTGAGAAACAAGAATCTAATAAATCCCACGAGTTTGCTGGAGCTCTTCTTTCAACTGCTGCGGTGTCACGATAAACTGCTACGAAAGGTAAGGTGTGCTGACAAAAATCTTCATTTCCAGTGGGTTTTGGCAGCGTGCCCGGGGTAGTGCCAGAATAGGCAGCTGTTCTTCAATTGGTTATGAAATTACAGTTTAAAGTAGCTCAGCTGTTTCAGCGGTCAGTGCTGGAGGAAAGGCTCCAGCTGTATGTTGGAATAATATCTGAGTTCTGCTGATGTCAACACCTTGCTGTTGTAGGCTTGTCCTGTTTGGGATTGAGCTGTTTGGGTGTGTCTGCAGGTGACAAACCTGGCTGTCACAACAGGCCTGAGTGAAGTGGGGATAGGATTTGAAGCAGTAGTTGATGCTGTTCATTGTCCTGCCTTGCTGTACTGTAAATTCAGTATGATTTTCAAATGCATGAGGATAATGGGATAATTTCCTGGTTTTTGCTGCTGTAACTCAAGCCATGTTCTCAGTGGCAATCATCTGGCTCTCAGGCCACTGCTTGGGCACAGTGTTGTTGCTGTGTGTTACTCCCTGTCATCTCTCCACTGCAGACCTTGTACACTCACATTGTGACAGACATCAAGAATGTCAATGCTAAGCACAAGAACAACAAAGTGAACACGGTAAGTGCTTTGGCTCTTGTGTGTACTTTGAACTGAACTCCTGCTCTTGTGGAAGATCTCTAAGAGAATGTTTTCACCTTCTTGTTTAGGCACTGCAGAACTTCATGTACACAATGTTGAGAGACAGCAATCCCACTGCTGCCAAGATATCTCTGGATGTGATGATAGAGCTTTACAGAAGGAATATTTGGTGCGTCTGGCAGGCTTGTGTTGATTTGCTGTTTATTGTGGGACACGTGGGAATCGTTTGTGGCGCCTAGTCCAAAACATAATACAGGAGACAGTGACTTAAATACATTTCTTAATTGTAGCCCAATGGGGTTGTAAGTTGTGCCAAGGAATTTGGCTGAGAAGAAATACTGTCTTGTGGGAGATGAGTTGCTGAAGTGTTTGGTGAGAACTAATTTTCTGAGAATAATGTGTAATTGCCAGCCTTGATATAAAAGACGGTTTGTTTTATTCCAGGAATGATGCTAAAACAGTCAATGTCATCACAACTGCCTGCTTTTCCAAAGTGACCAAGGTGAGAACAGGAATCACTCGAGACACTGGATGTTATCTTGGCTGCCTTTTTCATGTGGCTGTAACTTCATATGTTATTGACTTTTGGTTGTTTAATTTTCAAAATAGTACTCATGGGATGAGGTGGAGCTTGGCAGCTTATTTTGTAACAAGTGTAGACTGGTGTGGTGAGTGTGGATGCGCTTTTCACTGCTGTTCATAAGAGACTGTCAGGGTTTCACCTCCTTAATATTGGCCCCGTGAACCTTTGATTAAATGAGGTGAGCAGCTGTCCTGCCTGGGGTCTGACTGAATATTAAGGCCTTCGGTGTTGGCTCTTGAGGCTTGTTCCACATGAACTCACTTTACTTTTCAGGTGTTAGTTGCTGGTTTGAAGTTCTTCCTTGGGAAAGATGAAGATGAGAAACAAGACAGTGAGTCAGAGTCTGAGGTGGGTTTTGTGACCAAATATTCCCTTCTCTGTTCTTCAGACCCCCTATTTAGTTCTGTGATCTTGGTGACTCTGGTTCTGTTGGTCTACCTCTGTGTTACTGTCTTGTCTAGTTTTCTCCAGATGTTTGTGCTTCACAAACAATTTCAGTGTCTGACAGCTGGCCCCAAGTGATGGCAGGATGTCTTTGCTGTCTGTTAAAAGATAAATGCCAAGAGCGCTTTTCGTTTCCTGTTTAAATGCTGGTACCTATGTGTTCTGACGTTTAGGAATGGGGGGGGAGTTTTCAGAGTATGTGGTATTGAAAAGTATTGGTAGTTTGTTTCTCTGATTGCCCTTGGAAGCATGTGTTACCTGAGTGTTGTGTTCCTTCCCCCAGGACGATGGCCCCACAGCCAGAGATCTGATGATGCGCTATGCGACCAACAAGAAAACCACCAAGCGCAAGAAGAAACTGGAGAAAGCCATGAAGGTCCTCAGGGTGAGGAGAGACATGTCTTACTGCCCATCATCTTGGCATAGGAGGCCTAATCCTTCTGGTATCCAAGGCTTGTTGTTGCCTAGCTTGTTTAGCTACAGGTGGCATATAATCCTGTGTGGTTGAAAACAGGGATAGTTTTTAAAATCCAGGGCTAGCTTTTAACATGTTTTTGAAGAGGCAGCAACCTTGAAACTGAAGCCCTTTTCTCATAGAAAAAGAAAAATGTCTCCTCCTCTTGTTTCCATGCAGAAGCAGAAAAAGAAGAGCAAGCCAGAGGTGTTCAACTTCTCTGCCATTCACTTGATTCATGATCCTCAAGGTGAGCATGCAGTGAATTCTTAGTGCAATTTGAGCTAATCCCACACAGGGAAGCTTGGACACAGCTCTGCCAGGAGAACACAAGTGACAATTTGGGACAGATGTGACACTTGGAATGTGTTTATACTCCAGGTTTCACTGCACTTAGAAATCAGTCCTGTTGTGCTTGTTCTAGTGAAGCACATGTAGGCTGTGAGACAAGGAAGGAGGAGTATTACAGGGTCTGCTTTGGGTTCCAGATCAGGACATGGCTCTCTGCCTCCCTTGTTATGTGGCAAGGCATAAGAAAAAAAAGAGTATATATTTAATAAAAATGTTTGTCATAGGGTGAGCCCGAGTAGCTGATCTAACTGCTCTGGCTTAGCTCCTGCGAAAATGTATTTGTCTAACAGTACTTCATTTGGTCTTGGCCTGTTCTAGTGATCCTCTGGGATCTCATTTTCTCAGATCATCCCAAAATGTATTTAAAAACTTAGTTTTCAATGCTGACCTTGCACTTAAGATGTTGGGGAATGTCTGGTTGTTCCCTCTGCTGAACCTGTGCACAGCAGGCCTTTTATGTGTATGAGAAGTAAAATAACTCACTGGAATAAGTGATTTAGTCACCTTTAATTTCTTCTGTGAGAGAGCACTGGGGCTTAGAAATAAGAACAAATCCATTGTTCTTATTTGAAATGCCAGTTTTGACCATAATCCCATTTCAGTCTACTGCGAATTCATTTTTGTTTCTAGACTTTGCTGAGAAACTGCTGAAGCAACTGGAGAACTGCAAGGAGCGATTTGAAGTGAAGATGATGCTCATGGACCTAATATCCAGGCTGGTTGGAATACATGAGGTATTTAGTTGGATAATTTTATGGTGGTCTGTTGGTAGCTAGCCTGGTTTGGATGTGGGTATGTTCTGGCTTTGTGCCTCGGGAAAATGAGGTTTAATTTTTCTGTATGTCTAAAAGCGCCTGGGGATGGTCAGGGAGTTACCGTTGGGCCCCATGGAATGGCACAGTAATCCAGACTTTCTGTGATACTAAGTGAGCTCTGGTGGAGAAAGGTGTTGGGCTGGAATAGCTGAGCTGTCCCTACAGAATAGAGAACTTGCTGCTTCCAAGACCTTCCTAGGAAGCCACTCGTGCTGGCCACGGAGTTGTCGGTCAGGTGGTGCTGAACAAGAGGGAAACCAGCAGCCCCTGCACTTTGAGGGTTTTTTGCAGACTACCCAGTGATAAAATATTTGTGCTGGGGTTAAGTGAAGAGTAATCCAGTCCAAGTTGGGAAGTTTCAGAGGATATAAGGATTTCCATGGCAAGGACTAGTTGCAAAGAAGACTGCAGCTGCGTTTATCTTGGTACTATTAATTTTTGTCCTACAGATATCAAACTCAACACAGGAGACAATATTATGCTCCAAAACTGGAGGCATTTGGAGAGCACACCTATAGAATGAGATGGTTTTACCATGTATCAGCTTGGGAAGGTCATCTCAAGTTCCAAGACAGAAAGATAACATGTTATAATTTGTCTTGCAGCTTTTCCTTTTTAATTTCTACCCGTTTGTTCAGAGGTTCCTTCAGCCCCATCAGAGGGGTAAGTCACTACTCTAGGTGCTGCTGATCCCTCGTGTCTCTTGTACAGCCATTTCCTGGAAGTGGCAATGAAAATGGACAGGTAGCAGTGGATTGGTGGGCAGCAGGAGTAGTCTAGAGTGTGGACAAAGGAAGTACATGTCCCTGATGGCCAGAAGTACCAAGTGCTTTGGGGGAGGCTGTGTGCACTTATGGCTCCTCACCTGGGTATTTGAGAAGCTCCAGCAAAGGAACAAAAGAAATGAGTCCCTAATCCTGACTAGCTGAGCATGATTGCCTTATGCCGCTTCCTTTTACTGCTTCTTGACTCCAGTTCTGGAGCATTTCCTTTTGCTTTAGCTGGGTATTGCTGCTTGGTGGAGGCCAGAGGAGCTCCTAATGCTTGGTGGGAGAGGAGAAACACTTGTCCCAAAGAACTTCAGGCTAGATGGCTTTGGGACTGACCGAGCAGCTTCTTGAGTTTTAAGGGATGTGTTTATTGGCTGAAGCAAGCTGCACCAATATGTTTTGGCATATTTCTGCTTTTTTTTCCAGAAGTGACAAAGATTCTTCTGTTTGCTGCACAGGCTTCACATCAGCTGGTACCACCTGAGGTCAGTGTTCACCTGTGTTTGATGTTAAATGGGAAGCAGGCCAGCATGGGAATGCTATGTGTGTGTGGGGAGGGGGAAAGGGAATTGGCCAGATTGCTTGGAAAAGCTTATGGTCGTTTCCGCTCTTTTTGCAAGTTCCAAGGGTTTGTTTTATAAAGCAGGGGAAAAATAGGTGTTTGTCTTATTTTCTGCAAGAAAGTTTGTTTAGAAAATATTTTTGGGCTCTACTGGCATGTCCTGATGTCTTTCAATGAGAGAGGATTTGTTTGTTAATAACATCCAAGTGTGTCAAGTTTTTATTAAATATAAACTTTTTTCTTCTTTTCAGATTATCCAGTCAGTGTTGATGACCATTGCCAACAACTTTGTCACAGACAAGAATTCTGGGGAGGTCATGACTGTAGGGTGGGTACCGAATTGTGTGAGTGATGTCCAACTCCAAATGTGGTAAAAGATATATTTTTTTTAAAACCACTTGCAGCTTATTCCTGTCACTTGTACTATGCTTTCAATGAGCTGCTTGAGTAAAAAGTTAGGACAGTATTTCAGCCTCAAGCTTCTGTGTTTTTGTTGGGAGTGTTTTATGATAATTTTCTCTTTTTACACCGAATGTTGTATAAATGCTGTATAAAGTTCGTTTCAAGGAATTCAGTCTGTGTTGTTTTCTCCTAGCTGGTGTTGAGCAAATAATTAATTTTCTGTTTTTTTAGGATCAATGCAATAAAAGAAATCACTGCAAGATGTCCCTTAGCCATGACTGAAGATCTGCTCCAAGACCTTGTTCAGTACAAGACACATAAAAATAAAAGTAAGTATTATATGGATATGACTTTAAACTCCTTTTTTCCCCCTTTGTTATGTGCTCTTCAGTTATGGCCTTCAAGGTAGTGCTGTCCTAATTGGTTTTTATGGGCTGAGACTGTTTTCAGTGTTTGGGTTAGTTCTGTCTATTTGGAGTGCATATCCATGGAAGGCAAAATAGTCAAGGGTAGTTGTGGCAGGGGGATTAATTGACAAAAAGAAAGTAAGGAGACAGGGTTAAGAAGAGTCAACCCTAAGGAAGTGCTATGTTCTCTACTGGAGAAATCAGTGGGAGCCATAACCTCAGAAGATGCGAGTAGGCTGTGAATACTGGTGATGTGTGTGGGCTTTTGGTTTGCTCAGAGGTCTGCTTTTTTCCTGACTCTCTCATTTTCTGGGCAGATGTGATGATGTCTGCAAGAACTCTGATACACCTGTTCCGCTCTCTGAATCCAGAGATGCTGCAGAAGAAGTTCAGGGTAAGTGTTAGCTGTGTCTTTGATTCACTCAAAACTGACATGCTCAAAAACTATGAGAACGGCTCCTAGTATCCTCATGAGAAGGTGGAGTCAAACCACGTTCTTCCTCTGCCTGTTGTCTTTAGACCTGATGTGCTATTATTTCCACATTTCCTTAGTCCAAATTAATCTAACTCATGGTTAGATCATGCTCCTGAAGCTCGACCATTTTCTAGGGTTCATTCAACTTGAGTAATTGAATTCTGCCTCATGAAATAATGAAAAGTCTCTGGATCCATGCCCTCCTGTTCCCCCAGACGTTTTCTTGGATTGGTGGGCATTAAAATAGCCTGTTTTAATGTGTCTTTTGTTAATGTACAGGGTAAGCCTACTGAGGCCTCGGTGGAAGCCAGGATTCATGAGTATGGAGAACTGGATGCCAAAGATTACATTCCAGGAGCGGAAGTACTGGAGGTTGAGGATCAAAAGGAGGCAGGAGGAACCCAAGAGGAAGGTTGGTATTTTTTCTGTTAAGAATCTGTTTTGGGCATCACTGTCACTAGATTTTATGTGGATGGGGAACCTGGAGTTTGTGCATTTCACTTCCTGCTGTCTTGTGCCTTGGCTTGCACATGTCTGTTCTGAAGTAAGTGTGGTTTGTCATTGGGCTTTGGTGCTGCATTGCTTTGCATGATACCTCCTGAGAGGGGGAAGCAGAGGGACAGACAGTACAGCTGTGGACTTTGTGCTTAGCTTCTCCTAAGTAAAATGTTTTGAATATTATTGAACACCAAAATAGTACTTGGATATAATATTTGGCTTACTCAATTCACTTTCTGTGTGAATGCCTTTATACACCCTGGAACCCCCTGCCTGAGCTGAGGAAAAGAGCTGGAGATCTTTAAAAGCAAGGCAGAGTTTGGCAAATGAAGCCTGAGTGCCTTGGAGATGCTGCTGTGATCTCTCTGATGTTGTTCTTGGTTGCTGATTTCAGCACATTGGCCAGCACAGCCAGTGAAGAGCAATGTAACTGTGGTAACTAACCCAGCTATAAAGCACAGTACTTTTGTTCTCAATGTAGGTGGCTGCGAGTGGCGAACATTGTCTGAGGAGTGTAATTACTGTCTGTAAACTCCCGTGCTGCTTTAGGCTGTCCCAAATGCACTTTGTTTGCAGGGTCTTGATCTGGAGCTCTTGCCCAGAGCTTTGCAGGGCATAGCATGGATCGTGTCCCTGGGCAAAATGCAGTTAGGAGATGGGTGAAATAAATGAAAGGCAGCAAAAGCAGATGATCCAAGCATTGGTTATTGCCATTTCAGGTAGTTGAGATGAGTTTGTGTTAAGAGCTCTGTACTTGTTCCCTGAGCAGATGGCTGGGAAAGCGCTAGTCTGAGTGAGGAGGACAATGAAGATGGAGAATGGATTGATGTGCATCACTCGTCAGATGAGGAGCAGCAACAAGTAGTGAGTTCCAAGTCTTTTCTATGCCGAATACAAATGAGTCATGTTAATCACAGACCAGGTTCTCTTGCTCTAAGCTTTGATGTGGCTGTTCTTAAATACCCACCCAGACTTTCAGAGTGAGCTGTCGTGAAGCAGGGAGGCTGAAGTGCTGGTTAGCACTGCTGCTGCAGTACGCATGTTGTTAGGCTGGGAGGGGAAAAGGGGGAGTTCCCTCTCAGGGCTGCATGCTTTCAGAGCTGTGATAGTCAGTGGAGAGCTTTTTCTCCCAAAATCTGGTGTGCATGTACTTTACTCAGACACCAGGTGTTGGATATGAGACAAGGAAAAATCCTGACATGTGGTTGTGGCATTTCCCAGCAGTATTGCTGTTGCACGATGTCTGTTTAGGCAGGAAGGATCATGGATTGTGGCATAGAAGCAGTTTAGCAAAGCTTTGAATGCTTCTTCTGTACCTTTTTCTTTTCCAAAGGCAGAGAAAGTGAAAAGCATGCCCATGGAAGAACGAAAAGCTAAAGCTGCAGCAGTCAGTACAAGCAGGCTGCTAACTCAGGAAGACTTCAAGAGAATACGCCTTGCCCAGCTTTCCAAAGAACTGAGTTCTGCACCTGGCAAAGCCGCAAAGCGGAAATACATTGAAATAGATGATGAAGATGAGGAGGAGGGCAGGTAGGATATGGAATGCTGAGTGCTTTTTGTTACCTGTCCTCTAGTGATGCAGCTCTACATGGCAGCAGGGCACAGAGCTCTGCTATTTATCAGTGTTTCTGGATGACAGCCAGCAGCCAGAGCCTAGAATGGGTCCTGGGCTGGGGATTTGCGTGTACCTGGGAGAAAAGACACGAGGAGCCTGGTGCAAGGTCTGAGACAGTTTAAACTGGTGCAGGCCAAGAGGCATGAAAAGGAGTTTTTTGTAGCAGTAGCTGCATGGTTACATCTCCAGTGTTTGTTAACCTTTGTGCAAAAAGCAGGACTTCAAAAATAAAAATGGGTGACTTTTGTAATGGGTATCCCATGGATAAGGAGCAGCCTGAAGGGAGCAAGAAGCATTTCTGTCTAAATTTATGGTAGGGCCTGTGGCCTAAGATGGGTGAGAGACAAAGGGTGAAGAGGGCGTCTTGTCCTTGCCAGATGAAGTTTTGTGTGTTGACATATTACTGAATTTGTGTGTAGGGGGGAGTTGCTTTCACTCAGAGATATTGAACATCTGCATAAGAAGCCCAAGTCAGACAAGGAGACCAGACTGGCAACTGCTAAGGTGAGGAACTGGCAGTGTTCTGTGTTCTGTCCTTCTGGGTTTGGGTTTGTCTTGTGCAGGAGGAAATGCTGGGGGGTTGTGTATCTAAGGTGGATGTGCAGCTGCCCTGGGGGTTTTGAGAGACTGTTTGGTATGTTCTTTGCTGTTTCATCTTGGCTGTAACAAATAAACAGCCTCTTTCTGGTCACAAGTGGCCATGAAAATGCAAACAGACAGTTTCCAATGTGACTTAATAAATGCAGCCAGCATGGGAGAGGGCATGTATGGACACAGTCATCCAGAATCCAGATTTTTTGTTACGGCCATGGAATGTGTTACCATCAGGCAAGTAATGTTGACAGTGGGGGAAGGAATATGACTCCCTGTTTCTCTATTGCACTGTCTATTCTAGGCTGGAAAAACGGACAGAAAAGAATTTGTAAAAAAGAAAACCAGAATTAACCCATTTGCCAGCTCTTCCAACAAAGAAAAGCAGAAGAACAAGAACTTCATGATGATGAGATACAGCCATAGTGTCCGGACCAAGAACAAGCGTTCCTTTAGGGAGAAGCAGGTAATGTTTCATGTTGGAGTTGGATGGGGCTGTGTGAGCACCAACTCCTAGTACACGTGTGGTGCTGCCGACCCTCTGGCCTGAGGGGTTGCTGTGGTGCTAACTCAGAGAAGGCCCATGGCTTGTCTTCCCTGAGTCCTGCCCCTCCTTTGCAGATTGTAGTTCACTCTCCATAGTCTCTGACCTTTCTCTTGTTACTGTTGTGTTACAGACTCATCTGTCCTGGCCTCAGGTCATCTAGTAGTTTGTCACACATGTTCCTGAGAAACAGATGCACATGCTATTTATTAGCTACTTGAAGCTGTGGTTTAGAATAAAATCACTGCAGTTTAACTGTAGTTCCATGCTAATGCTGCTCTCACCAGTGAAGCCTCTGCCAGATGAGGGTTTTATAAGGTGTTCTTAGACTCAGCTCATCCAAACATGTTCCAAGGAACTTGTAGAATAATCCAGTAGTCTAGTTGTTCTTTTTTCCCCAGGTCCTTGTTCGTGCAAGTCTTTACATGCATCTTGAACCAACTTTGTTTCCTGGATCATATACCTTATCCAAATGATATTTGTCTGCAATTTCTTGCCTTAGGAAGGGCAAGATAGCAATTATTTGTAGACTCAGAGAATATCTGAAGTTTTTCAGATTGAGGAGGAGGATGTGGATTAGTATCCTCTGTAGATATTTATTTGGCATCTTTCTGCCTCACCTCAGTTAAGGTTGACAACATGAAACCAGCTCTCAGAATACACCAAATAGACTGCAAATGAACAGTACAGGCAATTCAAGGAAGCTGCTGTTTACAGTTATACTTGGCTCAGTTATTCTAAAATAAATCTTAAAGCATTCTGTCCTTATTCATGTTTTAAATTCACGTGTAACTGCTAAATAACATTTATTTATACTTCTTTTCCCCCTGTGGAAGTTAGGCTACAGCACCAGTCTGTTAACCATGAATTGAAAGTGTTTTCAGTGGGCTGGAGGATCATAGTTGTGTGGTGCTGTGTTCTGCTGCATTTTGTGGTGATAAGATAAAATTACCTGCATGCTGCAGTCCAGAACTAGCTCCCTTACTGGCTAAAACATGTTTGAAGCACAACAATATCTCTTTAGCATGATAATGCCACTTGTAAAAAATTCCTTCTTACCCTTGAAAAGAAAGTTTTGTAATGCTCCTTTGCAAAACACCATTTTCACTTACCTCTCAGCTGAACTGAAACTGTCTTGATCTCTTCAGATTGAAATGAGTCAATCCAGTAATTTTCAGCTTTTGGTAATTTTCATCTCTTTAGCTGTACCCATGAGACCCAGGCAGGGTCAACCTGCTACAGGAGGTTTAGGTAAATAACCCCTGTTTCTGCCACTGTAATTATTAGCATTTGCATTGCTGTTTCCAGTTTGAGCTGATGAGCTCTTTGTGTTTTTTATCAGCAGTTAAAGGAATTGAAAAGGCTTGTTGATGTGGTAGTGGTGTTGTCTCAGTTATTAATGCTCCTTACCTGAGTATTGCCCTCTTGTTTTGTGTTGAAGCTCGCTCTTCGAGATGCACTTCTGAAAAAGAGAAAACAGCTGCTGAAATAAATGCTGGAGGGAACTTCATCACCCGTGAAAAAATAGCCCTGGAGATGCTTCACCGTCACTTTGAGGGAAAGGAAGACTGTGGTGCCTTATGGATTTAGCTCTGGTCTGCTCAGAAATGCAAATGGAACTCTTGCAAGCTGATGGATACTGCATGTATAGGGCAGAAGCCTTAATCCTTGGAGGATTTATATTTGATTTTAAAGCATTCTAGGGAAGAAGGCAGTTATATTTTTATTTAATGTAATTTACTTGCAGTGGGTTTTGCATGTGTAAGTATTAAAACACACAACCATATGGTAAAAATTCTACTTGAGGCAGTTCATGACTAAGCGACAGAAAGGAAAAAGAATATTCTGGTCAGTCTATAAAGCACGTTGATATGGTATTTGTGTGTATCTTAGGGAAGTGACTGTACAGATGGGCTAAGCTGTTGTCTAATCAGCTGGCTTTGACCTGTGTAGTAAGACCAAATTGATCTGTGATGCAGGTAAGCGCAAGTCAAGAGCTGTGGGGAACAACAGTTCAGTGTGGCTTACTAAGAAAGCAAAAATAAAATTAGTGTATTGGGGTATGGGGGGGGGGTTTATTGCCATTTAAATACAAAAATACCATCACATGCCAAAGAAAAAAGGAATGTTTTCCTATAGTGATGTGCTTTCTGGTGGGACTTGCTGGTGTGTCCCTTGGCAAGTACATGCAAGAATCACGTGGATGGATATCTGGATTCCTTGTGTAAGGTTTAGGCCGACCTTAAGGTTTAATGTGTGCTTCAGCCTTGTCCTCTGCTGAGACCATTAATGGGTTCTTTGTACCTTCCCTGGCCTCCTGTTTTAATGGAGTTGGTAAATTATTTATAGTTTGAGCGAGTCCTTTGTCAAAGTCTGTTAGAAATGGGTTTCTTTGTGGTGCAGAAATAGGTGCCACATGCACAGGGTAATGAAAATGCATTTGGTAGGGTGCTTTTTTTCCTTTCTTTTTAGGAAGCCAGGGTAATGCTTATATCCCATGTGGGAATTCACTTGACTCAATTATTTGTTGAATTTCTATTTGTAATACCTTTAATTCTTTCTTGTACTGGTTTTGTATTGTTTGTTTTGTTGTCACATTGCTTCTTAGAGCAAAAAAAAACTTAGGCTTTAGGGAGACAAGGACAAAGTAGGATTTTTTTTTTTTTTTCAACTTGCAGTGTTGCATTCAAATTGTGTATTCCTGCTGAGGTAAGGGCAGGGCTTGGTACTTGGCAAGGAGAGCAGTGAGCTCTCAGGTGGAGGAGTGTGTGTAGCTGGGAGCTGGAGTGCTGTGGGGATGGCGTGTGGAGCCCGGGCTGGAGACAAAGGTAGAGGAGGAGAGAGGGAAAGTACAATCTGTAAGCCCCACTTGCACTGGTGGGGGTGTTTTTTCTGCTGAACAGCTGAGCAGTTTCCCTTCTTGTCTATGTGTCCCGAAACGAATAACCTCTGACACTGAAAGAGGAGTGGTAATTTTTTGCCCCTGGGTTTGAGGACAAGTGTGTAGTCTCCTTCCGTTTCCCTCTTGTTTACAGCCTTGCTGTGGCAGCCAGCACGCTGAGCGTGGGTTTGTCCCCTCTGTCCTAGTTGTGGAAGCGCCAGTGTTGGACTGGCCGGGGCAATACACGTGTTAGCCGGCCGCATATAGCTGCCGCTGTGCGGGTTGTGTCCCGTGCCCCGCGGCACGGAGCGGCCTTGCAGGCTGCGGGCGGGCCGGCGGTGACGCCCCGGGGCGGGCCCTGCGGCGCGGGGAAGGGCGGGCCGGCCCGGGGCCCCGCGGCCGCGCCGTGCTGAGCCATGGGCTGCGGGCTGCTGGCGCTGCTGCCGGCGCTGCTGTGCGGGGCGGCGGCGACGGCCCCGCTGCGCTGCAACGTGAGCCTGGACAGCCCGGCCGAGCAGCGCTGGCTGCCCGTGCTGCGGCACTTCGACCCCGCTTTCCTGCGCGCCGCCGTCCAGCGGATCATCGAGTGCGTGCGGCCGGGCAGCCCGACGCGGGGGTGGCCGCGGGGATGGGGGACAAGCGGGGCAGCGCCGGGTGCCAGGTGCGAGCCGCAAGGCGGCCGGGCCGCTCTCGGCTAACGGCCCGGCTGTGTCTTGCAGCGAGAGCGTTCCGAAATGGGTGCACCAAGTCATCCAGCCCATAGCGGCCGAGCTGGAGCTGTTCATGCCGCAGCCCTTCGCGGGGGAGATTGCGGGGATGTGCAAAGCCCTGGGAGTAAGTCTTGGAGATGGAATTCTGCTCAACTTCGCCTACGAATCCACTGCGTGAGTGCCGGGTACTTACGTGCTCTCGTACAGGTGGGGGCAGAGCTGTAGTTCGGCGTGGGGGAAGGCACGTGGCGGGACTCGCACGGTCCGTGCTGGAACCACTTCATCTGTTCAGCCTCTTCTGGCAGTTCGGATGCTGAAGGGAGAGAGAAACAATTGTGTTTTTTATTGCAGAGTACAAGTAGTATCTATGTGTCATGGCTTTGTGCACGTACATGTATCTATATAAATGTATTAAAAGCCAAAGTTCCTTTTTGCTGGTAAGGTAGGTCTAACTAAAAGTACTTGAGATCATTTATCTTAGAAGATGATGTAATATTCTCTGTCACTTAAAAATTGCCAAAAAGGAGGCTAGAAGAACTAGTTGCTCTCTCATTTGTCTGAGATAAAGTTATTGCTAAACAATTTTGTGGATGAAGGTTCATAATGGCTGCATAATATCACTTCCTGATTTGAACAGTGGACAATAACTATAGTATGCTTATGGCAGCGAACCAAATCTCAGTAAAAAAAATGCTCAATTTGGATGTCTCTTTTTGCCCTAGAAACGCAGTGCAGGAGAATAGTGAACAATTGGTGTTGTCTCTGGGAATTCTAAAATATTTTTCCATATACATTTTAGTAAATATTAAGGTGTGTGGCACCTTGTTTGCATATGGTTTTTTCCTTAAGTGTGGTACTCAGTCCCTTTTTTTAGGATGAATTTAGTAAGGAATAATGTTGGCTATGATACCTTTAAATGCTGGCTGTTTTAGTATTTTTACAGAGGGTACTTGCCACACTTAGCCCTAGTAAGGTCCCTAGAGTTCAGTTTCTTGGCTGGGATACTAGAAACCCCCATAACTGGGAATAGCCTTCTCATGTGAAGAATTTTTTACCTCTGTATTTTTGAGAGGCAGGGTTATGCATCACTGAAATGACCAACTCTTAACTACAGAGGAAATAAATTAATTCCCTGCTAATGCAGTAAACTCCACCAAAACAAAGCCTGTTTTAGTTAAACTGAACTTGTTACATGAGTTTTAGCAGCCTTTCTGTTCTAGAGAGTAGTCTGTTATTAAAAAGGCTGATACTTGAACAATCAATGTTTTTCAGTTGCCTTGATGAGACTTGAGTTTATTTTACTTGGGATTAAAATTATGAGGATTCCAAATGGAAATGAAATCATCAGAATTAAACGCAGCAAGTGTGACACGTTACAGATATTTTCAGATGTCAGCTTTTCATTATGACTTGGCAAAGTAAAATGAAACAACGCTAGTTTTCCTGAGCGGAAGTGCCGCTTTCTGCCTCCCCTGTGATTTCTAGACTGTGCTGTGGTCTTGGACTCCTCTTTGTGGGGTCACGTTAACAGAACACTTAGCAGAGCATTGGCTCTGCTGAAATGCTGAGCTCTTTCAGCTACAATATTGCAAGCAGTGTTGTAGCTGTGCCTTCAGTCATGGCTTGCCCTGTTCTGTTTGCAGGTTCTGTACAAGCATTGTTGCTCAGGATGACAAAGGGAACATTTACCACGGTCGGAACCTGGATTATGCTTTTGTTGATATACTGAGCAAGATCACCCTTGATGTGCGGTTTATAAAGGGTGGGCAGGTATGATCCAGGGCTGGTGTGGTTGGGCCATGTTCCAGGGAGCATGGGACAGCTGTATACCTGCTTAGGTGGGGGATTTAATGTAGGAGTTTCCTGTCCCAAATATACTAGGTTGTTAGAGCAACACGGTTCTGCTCCTGGAGTCGGCGATGAATGCTGATTTTTTTTTTTTTTTTTTTTTTTTTTTTGCTTTCTGGACCTCCAGTTTATGGTGATGGACAGGAAAAATAGAACAGCTTAATCTAATATTGGAGATGATTATTTCGAAGAGCTGTTGAAGAAAGGAAATGTACTACTTCTAAGGCTTTTTTTTTTTTTTCCAGACCTTGTGATTTTTGTGACTAAATAAGTGTGTTTTTAGATGCAGGTTTCCAAGTCTTAAGTAGTTGCTAGTGCAGTTTGGTTGGTCTGTTTTTTGGGGGGGGTTTTTTGTGTGTTTTTTGTTTGTTTGTTTGTTTTGGTTTTTTTTGGTTGGTTGGTTTTTTTTGTTGTTGTTTGTTTATTAGTCCATTTGGTAAGTGGGTAAGTTGCTGTTTGTTGCTTGGCAGTTTAACTTGAGCAAAAGTCTTGTAGCAGTTGGTGATCACAACAAATGAAATGCAGTGAATTTGAGGCCTTGGAGTCCTTTTATAATTTATTTGGCATGTTTTACTGTAACTGGAGGCACAGCATTTTATAGTAATGCAGGTATGAGGAGGTATGGGCTGCAGGTTCCAACAGTGTTCTGTTCTGGAATGCTGAACTGCTCTCTTTCCTGGTTTCAGGTAGCATACCANAGCACTCCATTCACCCACTCTGAATTCCTGCTTCTGCTTGTTTATTGCCCTTGGAGGAATACCTTCCCTTGCTGTTATAGAGGGAGTTAAATGTTGACTCTCCTAGTGAAACTCCTGGAGATGATCTTGGGAAGAGTTTTGATCAGAGAGGAAGGGGGGTGGATGTTGCAACCTAAAGGTGGAGGCTCCCTCTGGAATGTTTTGGCTATTTTTACCACTCTCCTCTACTGCACTTGCTTATCTCCAGGTAGATGATAACAGGAAGCCCTGCCAGAGGGAACTGAATCCCAGCAGGAGGGGATGATGTGCTTAGTGCCATGAAAAATCAAGCTTTGTTTGAAACAGTTGCTCACCAGTGACTGCATGTGAGCGGCATCCTTCAGGGGGCTTTGTCCTGTGAATGTGCAGATTAAGTTTGTGTTCTTGAGCTCACAAGGTGCCTCATGGGGACAGCTTCAGAGAGATTACGATCATTTCTATGCCAACAAACTGTGTGGTCTTGACTAGAGCACAAGAAACTGTATTCCAGTTTAAAGAGCTTTTTAAAAAACATTACTGCTATTATATTTCTAGTTCTGTCTGATCCAATTTTAGCAAGAGTAATTATTGCTAGGGTTTGTGTAGAATTTGTTTTTTACTTAACTCTGGATGAACCTGTGCTCTCTTACCTATTTTTCTAGCTCAACACACTGAGTGAGAAACTGAAGCTGTGCAAGACTAACATATGCTTTGAAAATCACTCCTGGGAGCAATACAGTGGCTTTGGTTCATTGATGATGTGAGCCATTCAGGAAATACTAATTTGTTAACTCCTTGAAGTGGTGCGGGTGATCCTGTTAATCACCTGTAATGGAAACTTGAAATTTATTGTAATTAAATGGATGCTCTAGTAGATGTTGATGGGTAAACATGGCTTTTTGGTAAGAGTTGGACAACTGCTATGTACTTCTGTGCTGACTAATAAATACATTTTGTAATTTACAGGGCCTGTATGTCTGATTATAATTAAATAAAAATATTTATCTGATAGCTTCATTTATGGAAGCTTGTTGGGGTTACTTCTGTGGCATCATCCTTTGCCCTTGTCTATGAGGAGTTGTTGACCCTGGGCCTAGCAGGGGCAGATGCAGCAGTCAGGGGCATGCACAGCAGTAAACTATAGTTACTTTATTGATCAGAAATCAGGGGCTGTTTCAGGAACTGTGGTAATGTGCTCTTCTCCTTGGTCAATGAGAGAAGGTTGTGTTTGGGCAGCAGTGAGGTTAAAAAGGGTTGTATTTGTTTTTTGTGCATTTGGATTAAGTTGCCTGCAGTAAAAGTCAACACCTTGCTTTACAGTGCAGAGCAGTGGGGGTTTTGCCAGGTTGTGCTGTGACTGTGTTTTGAGTTTGGACACTTAGGTGTATTCCAGAAACACTGAGGAATTTGAGGAGTCAAGACCAGTGGATACCTTCAAGTAAAGCTGAACAGTGCCGTTCTTCACTGGATAAAATGTCACCTGTACAAAGGTGTGGCCAGAGCCCCACTTCCAGACCTGCACCATGCTGCCTGCAGTGAGTGTGTACTGGTTATGCAAACTGCTCTAAGAGCACCTTCTGGAACTGAGGGCCCTTTATCTCCTTGTGCTGAGTCTCATAACCTACTCACCTGCATCCTCTCCTCCTGCCCGGATAAAAGCGCTGCAAGCTTTGCCTTGACCCCATTTACACAGCCATGTACAGCAGTCCTGTGCCAGATGATAAATTTGAAGAAGAGTTCCTGTGGAGAGATTTAAAAATGCTCACTATCTTTAAGATTCCAAAATGCCATTACTTTAATTGCCAGGGTAGGCACTGATTTATAATCCCACCAGGTTTTCTTTAAATAACAGCCACCCACAACAACAGGATCCTTACAGGTATGGCTTTGGGTAGTCATCCTCTGCAGCATTAGGCTGATAATCCTCTGGCCAGGGTGTGCCCAGATGCTCCCTGGTACGTACATTTACCCAAATGTATTTGTTTCATTGTGTACCAACAATCTGGAATGTACAGGTTGTTAGTATCTGTGAATATTCAGGAAATAATTTGCTTCTGCTGCTGTTTGTGGCTTGGCAGCTGTTTTGGGTCATGAGGTTTAAACAAATAAGGAAAGTAGATTTTTTTTTTTCCCTTAAAATTATTTTCTTGAAAACCTTGCATTTTCTGTGGTAACAAACACTGCAAGATGCCAAGATTTCCAATAGAATAAAGTCTTTCTGCCACCTGGAGTGTGCTTTTGCTAACCAAAAGGATCTGTAACTTCCTGGTCTTAGTAAGCTAAAAATATAAAATGAAGTGGTAAATGGTATATCTTAGAAGTTAGGTAATTTCAACCTGTGAGTAGCTAAGGTACTTGTGATAAGAAATCAAGTTTGATAAAAAGGTAGAGATGAGGTTGTTATTACTTCAATAAGACTAATGCTAGAAACATTAAAATGTAGTGCTGATTTTTTTTTTTTTTTTTTATGGAGGTTTAGGTGTTTTGTGGGCATTTTTGCCAAGAAAGACTAGACCAAAAGATCTTGAAGGTATTTCTCTAGCCTAGCATTCTATGTTTTTATCTTAATTGCTTTTTTTTTAAAAAAAAGTATCATTTGCATGGCTTACTGATCATATTTCTGTTTGAGATTTCATCTGCTTTGTGTATACACTTTTTCAAGACTGAAACGTCGAGTGATTTTCCTGCTTTCTCAAGCACAGAAGCTGTAAAGTAATAATAAAGTAATAAAACAGAAGTCAACTAAATTATCCTTGCTTTTTTTCCCCATCTCTTCCTTTCTGCAGTAGAGAAATTTTCCGAGCTGCAAAGCCCCAAATATTTTTTTCAGCACAACACAAATAAGGGGGTGAAACCTTGAATTATTTTTCCTCCACAAGTTTGCATTTAGCAGAAGGTGGCTTGAAAGTGTGTAAGAGCTGACTCCTAGGATAAGAGAGGCCAACATGCTGTATTTCTCTTTCATAATCCCTTCAGTAATCCTAATCCAGTTGAGATCTGTAGCCTTTATTAAGCATCACGTGGAAGAGGATTCTTAAGGCTGCTCATAATTGGGCAGTAAATAAAGTCTCTGCACCAGTTCTGGGCTGCACGTGCACAGAGACATGGCCTGTCCTGCTGCCTGCCCAAGGGAACACCTTATGTTATTATTGGGATTCTGACCAGGAGATTTTGCATCTGTAATTAAATAACATCAGAAATCATTGATCATTTGGGTACTGAATACAACTAAAATTTATCAAGTGGAGAGCTTCTGTTGTGTTTATCTCAACACATCTATAAATTAGGACCTGGAAAGGTAAGTTGCATTTTTCTTTTTAATTCTCTGCAACAGGGCTTTGTGTTCAGAAATAGCTTATAGTTTGAAGCAAAATACCGTTTTGCATGCCAAGATGTATAAAACTGCATTTGGGAGTTGTGTCTCTGGAATTTGCCTTATTGGCATTAGAGTAATTGTGTGGGTGCAAATTTGAAATGCAAGCTTCACCATCTTGTTTGCAGCTACGAGTGGTGCTGAGTCCCATGTGCACGTGGGCCCTACAGAGGTATTTACTCTCAGGGGCAAGATAAGATCATCACTTTCCCTGGTGCCAACTAGCTTTTTTATCCTTGAGAGAAGTATTTGATTACATTTTAAATTATTCTATAGCTCTTAAACTTTTGCTGTTTTTCGTTTAGCAGAACTTAAAATTTGTTTCCTTCCAACATCTCTTTCAGGTTTTTTGCTTGTAAACTTTCTAGTCTGCTATGTTCTCTTGTTGCCTTCCTTATTGTGCTCATCTGTTCCCTCCATTGCTGGAATGTCTATAAAAGTGTCTGGTTAGTGGGAATCCTGTTCATGATACATGGAATGTTACCATTTCTAGGAGCAGGCTTCACGTTAGCTGTGGTGTTTCTGGCAGGTCCTGTGGGTCAAGCACCATATTCTGCCTAGATCTATGATGTGCACAAGTTCGCAGAGTGTATAGGATTTGGTTCAGAATGGTGTCCCTTGCTTTGGTTTGGGAGAAGTTAAAATAATTAATCTAAGCCAGGAAGTTTACCTAGGCTTTTGATGTTTGTGTTTTGGGGTAATTGACTCAAAGGGGTTTGTGCAAGGTTTCCTCTCCTGAATTTTGTGGGGTGCTAGACGGTGTTGTTGAACAAGTCATATGCTTGTGTTTGAAGAGTTGTAAGAAGTGTGTTATCCAAGGGCTCAAGAAGTCCGTGGAGTCTGGCTGTTACATCTTTTTCCTGTGTGTGGAACATTACCTCGGGTGATCAAGGAATGTGCGTCTGCTCTATGTGCGTGTGGCCTTCTCCGGAGGCTCTGGACTTGGTGTTCCACTGCTTGTCTGTGTCCGTGTGGGGCTCTCGAGTCTGTGACTCTTTAGCAGTGGTTTAGTTCTGCCCTGATTTAAGTGCATGAAGTGGCTTTTCTCACCTGGCTTTACGGAGTGCGGGTGTTTGCTGGCAGGTGCTCTGTGCCACGCTGCGTACCAGGGACAGCCTTGTGCCAAGGAGGTGTGAGGAAATGTTGTTCCAGAGGTCTCCTAATTGCACCAGAGAGGTGTGGCAGCCAAGAGCAAAAGGAGGAAGGAGCTGTTGGTAGCTGGCTGTTTCCTGGATGGATCATGTTTCTCACCTGGTTTTTAATACAACCTGTACCTGAAGCAATGCTCTTGCTCAGCTCATCTATTCTTGGAGGCTGTGCCTTGATGGGTGCCTGTTCCTCTCCTGTTTCTTAGGTAGAGGACTTTAGGAAGGGAAGAGCGCATCTCACTGGGTGGATGAGGAAGGATCCGAGGTGCTGAGCAGTTGGACTGGTTCCATTTCTTCCTCACTCCTTCCAGCCTTGGAACAGGTTTGATTCCACTGGAGCTTGATTTATTCCTGTGCACTCCTTTGTTCAGGCTGTGCCCCTCACAAAAATCTGAGGGCAACAAAGCAAAAAAGTTTGTGGCTGCAGGAACTGCTTAGGAGGGACGTGTTGATAAGCCTACACAGTATGATAAATAGGGAACACTAACACAAGGCCATGCCTCACAATGGATGGCCGAAATTTGTTTGAAGTAGGGCTGCCCAAGTAATAAATGCCGCCTTGTTTTGTAGGGAGAGCAGGAAATAAGAAAAAATTGTTGCCGAAGATGACTTCAAATGCAAGGTCCTATTTTATCAGACATCCTCAGCAAGCAAAGTACCAAACACCGTACTTGAGTGTTTGCTTCTAATTTGTTCACTGTTGTTTTAAAAGTAACCTAAAAGTGTTCTAGTTCCTGGAAAGGGGACCGATGCAGAGCGAATCTTTCCTATCATCGCTTCTCTGGAAAACTGAAACTTGCTGAAGTCCTCAGATCGGAGTCATTAAAAGGAAATTTTTGTTAGGATAGGCCAGATGGGAGTTACAGTTCTATGCTCAAAAGTTCTGAACTTGAAAATTTCTTTTCTGAGCTGTGATTTCCCTTGTACAGCACGTTACGAACAAGCTCTAAGTGGTGAGTTTTGTGTGCAATTGTCCCTTGGAGTAGTTAATAATCTGGAAAGCTGTCAGAGTACCTGCATTATATGAGCACAAAGAAAGTAAAGTACCAGCTAAAACTGGGTGTAATTAAGCGGTGATTTCAGGCCATTTGTGACATGGATATGAAATTATGTTGTTAGAATGTAACAAGAGTGTAGGCGTTTTGTGGAGAGCACTGTGGTATATCCTGTTGTGTTACCCACTCCTGGCATTCTGAGGATACCATGGTACAACTGGGCATCCTGGGCAGGGGAGAGAGAGTTCTAGCCTTTTCTCTGCTTTAGAACCTCCCTGTGCTGCAATGTTGCTGAGGAGGGCTCACCTTCCTGAGCGAACATGGAGCACTCACCTTACACAACACCGGACATGCTCCTTCAATTAGCATTTGTGTGGATCGGAGCTATTTTGAGAGGAAAGGCGTGGGTTAGGTGGAAAGAGATTGGAAGAGGCAAAAGAATTGCAGGAAGAGAGGAAAGGAGGAGGACTTTTCCTTCTCCTGGGCAGAAGTGCCTCTGCAGTTACTCTCTCTCTGACCCTTCGAAATACTTTGAGCTGCGTTCTCCTGCAAACACCAGTATTAACACTTTCACAGGTGTTTATTTCCTTCCTTCCATTTCTTAGCTTTCTCCTCCCCGAAGTTCAGGTGAGAATAAAAATGTGTTGAACTTTTCAGCAATACAGCCTGGGGCTGCTTTGGCAGTAGTATGTAACTAGGGTTTTTTTCCAGAGGAAAAATGTCGGACTGTGAATGACGTTCTCCTTGTCCTCAAGGCAAGAGACTTCAGAGTTTGACCCAGTCTTGCACTAGGTTCTGTTTGCCCTGACCAGAGCTTCCACAGCAGTGAGCCTACCAAAGTCTGGATGTCTGCCCTTTTGTACTGGCAAATGATGGAACAATACGCTCCCACACTCGAGCAGATGCACGAGAT
The DNA here is from genome assembly GCA_020086605.1 of Lanius collurio. Lineage (NCBI taxonomy): Eukaryota > Metazoa > Chordata > Aves > Passeriformes > Laniidae > Lanius > Lanius collurio. The sequence continues at coordinate 7,235,690 of JACBWW010000034.1, read as the reverse complement.
GGAGGAAAGCCGTGTTTAACACAGCTGGTTATTCTCTTCTGACAGCTAATTGTTATTTGAGACTTAGCTTTCTACTAGCTGTGGTTAGATTAGATATAGTGTGTGTGTTCATCCCTCATAATGAGTTATCCTTTATAAGGGGCTGCAGGCATGAATATTTGTCTGCACATACTGCTTCTTAATGACTTTTTTGTAGTTCTTAATTAGTATTGAAAAGCTTTTCTTATGTTTACCAAACAATCACAGTACAGTTATTTTTATGCAAGTAGGAAAGGTGCTGAACTGATTCCTGTTTATATAGCTCACTTGAAATTTGAAGTAGCAAGACAGAAATCCTCATCTGATGGTCTGGGAGCAGCTGGAGAAACCTGGTAGTGGAAAATGTACTTGGGCACAAGAGAGGCCATGTGATCCTTGATATTAACTGTTAATGTATTTAATTCTAGATTCTTAGCACTGTGGGACATGTTGTTAATATATTTAATTGTAGACTCTTAGCACAGTGAGACATGTTGCAGCTGTTTTGATTCTGACCAAATGGTCTTCTCTGCATCTCTTTTGTGGTTTTGGTGACACTGGAGCAGTCTGCAGCACTGGAGCATTGGCTGGAGAACATGGGATCTGGTAGTTCTGCAGAAGTTAAGTACAAGTACTCCCTGCAAAAGTCTGAAAATGGTGAGCGATTCTTAGAAAAGTAATCTTTTTTTGTTTTCTCCTGCATGTGCTCTTGGGAGGTTGCAATGAATGTGTTTCTCTTCTGGGTTATCTGGATTTCTTCATAGCACTCAAGTGAGGTTCTGTCTTTCAGTATCCTCTTAGGAGGGTTCTCAGGTGTCAGGCAGAAGGCAACAGGCTTGAGGAAATAACAGCTGTTTAGACCCAGGAGTAGGTTACATCCACCCAAGTCTACCCAGAAATGAAACAACAGTTAGGACTAACACCTGCTGGATTAATCACTTGCTGGGTAATACAGGTGTTGTGTCTCTGCTGACAGTGAGACAGATGTCACCTTGCTGCTTCCCCTGGATTATTTTCCAAGCTTCTTACTAACACTTCTGCTTAACCAGTAAAGCCAAAATAAATCTGTAAAGAATGTGAAATGGCGTGGCTACAAAAAGCTGAAAAGCATGAAGTGTGTTTTTTTTCTAATTACATCAGCACAATGTGCTCTTCATCTCTGCTAATAATCTAGACTTGCTTATGGCTCTCAAGGCTGCAATGATTTATTTTTATGATGCCCTCTGTAATGGTATCAATTTTGTGGGTGTGTGCCTATGTCTGAACCAAAGGAGTTGATGAGGGAGACCTTAGACATAAGGAAGTGTTAAAAAGTACACAGTCCTTTCTTTGTTTAAATTATACAGTCGCTAGCACTGGCCGAACAGCAGGATGGGGCAAACTGTTTACAAGTGCTCAGAAAAGAAAAGAAGGATTGCAAGTGAGGATAAGGTTGTGACTCAGACTTTTGTTACGGTCCACTGTTGAAAAACTCCACTTTTTGTTTAAGTTAGGCTTACCTGTCACCCATACCACCAGAGGTCCATGGACTTCCCGAACAAGTTCAGGGTTATTTTAAGATGATAAAGTGTAACACAAAACTAGCTACTTGTTTGAAACCTTGCATTACATCTCATACCTCAGCAACAGTTTCCCACCCAGTACAACCTGTCTCAATTTCTAGCCTTTGGTTCTCGACACCCTTCCAATTTGGCCATCAGCAGCAGGGCAGCTGTTTAGAGCTTTCTACCCAAATGCAATATGCCATCTGTCACCCCTGTCCCACCTGTACAAGGTCTGAAGGCTGTTCCCAATGGACAATGTAGGAGCAGAGCTCTGAAACTGGCCTTGCCTTTAAGTGCAGTCTGGTTTGAGTGCTGCCATTTTTGTATGCTTTCAGCAGCTTGTATGATGATTTATAGCTTGGATCATCATAAAATGTGGATAAATCTTTCTCTTCTTTGTTGATTTTTGTTTTTTCCAAACTGCTACAAACATTGCCAGGTCTAACTCAGCCAAGTAAGCTGCTAAATTAGAATACCTGGCTTTTTCAGTTGCAGAGTCAGTCTCTGTAAAAGCCGAATAAAAACCAGTGCTTTGCCTATTTGGGGCTCAAATGTTGTGGTTGGTGGTATTTATGTTAACTGTGCACTTGATAGCATGTCTTTCATGGGTGTAATTTTTACTTATTCAAAGCATCTGGTTTTCATTGGTATGTGTGGAGTCATCACAAGGAATTTTTTCAAAGCCCAGCAGATCAGTAAGCACTTGATCAGCAAGAGAGAAGGCAGAAAATACAGAAGTTATTCCTGAACTGAGGCTTGCCAAAACTTACCTTCTTGCCCACAACTTCAGGGTGTCTCAGCTCCCTGCTGAATAGCAGTTATAGATCTTCCTTTTTTGTGCTCTGCAATTCCCAGTGCTGAAACAGAACCATAATTTAAAAGGATTATTATTTTCAATACATAAGCCATTGAGATACAGTATTTAGGAAAAGGTTAGTGTTTCCAGCTGAAGTGTCTGGAGGGTGGTTTGTTATACAATTAATGCAAGGTGATTGAATTAATGTGATCTCTTTGTCTCTTGCCAGTATATAGCAGCCTTTGGGTAGGGGTGAGGAATTTTCCTCTTTTTAATCAAGATTTTCCCACACACCTGCCATTGCTCTCCCTCTTTTGGTCAATGTGGCAAGGGACAATACCTTCTGCAGCAGGCCTAGTTCCCTAACTCTGTTGTTTCCCTTGGATTTTGAAGCCAGCCTGTGGATACAGCAGTCATCCCTTTCCCCACTCAGCTTAAGATGACAGAGAAGCAGTGTTAGAGGTTTTAAGTATAGGGCTCAGGGGCAGAGCTCCAGGAAGGAACAGGAAGGGATGCAGCGTAATCCAAAGAGACACACCAAATAGCAGAGGTGGTCCAAGTGGGATGAAGGCCAGCTTAAGGAGGATGAGAGATTCTAGAGGCATGAAAAGTTCTGTGGCAGAACTCGAAAAAGGAAATGTGAAACTGCACCAATGCACTTCACTTGAACTATGCACACACCCCACCTGAAATGATCTTTCAAGGGAACATACTGGAATTGGGAGAACACACAGGATATGTCTTAAAGATCAAAGGGCAGATAGCCATAATTTGGTGGGAAGCACCTGGTGTCAATGCTGGCTGTGGATTGGACTTCAAACAGGCACCTTGAGTTCTGGCATCTCAGTTGTTCTATGTCATTAAATGGCCAAAGTTCTGCCTCCCTTTTTTCACTGTGTGTAGTTTTGTCTGTATGTTATTGCAAGGTAGTAGTTTGTTGATGTTTAGGCTGTGATAGAGTCGTTCTGAAGTTCTTCCACAACTGCTAAAACTGAGTTATTTATTTGGCATAAAGAAAGGTAGAAAACCCTCATATTTTTAAGACTTTATAGGACACTTAGTATCCTGTCTTCTCTCAACTCTTTGTGTGGCCTCATTTAAATTCCTGGTTTCCTGAAGCCCCAGCACCCAGAGATGGTAAGATGGACATAAAAATGAAAGGGAGGATATTGTCTAATAATACTGAAGAACATGTTAGGATTTTTAGGCCCTTATAATTTATTCTTAATGCCAGTGCTGAGGAGCCAGCAGCAGTGGTTAAAAGTGTTTCAGAGGTCAGGCAGGGTCAGGTCAACCTCTTGTGAAAAGAAGGCAAAAACAAGTGGATTTTTTTTGCCCTTAGGCGTGAGAATACAATTCCTGGAAACTTCCTCTGAAAAGGAGCAAGGCTCCTCTTTAATGCTCAGGGATAGGGAAGGAGCTGTTGCAGGTACCTCAGCTGTGGGCGGTGCTGCTCAGCAGATGGGTTCTGTTTTTGTCCCCCAGCTTTCAAAGCAGCTGTCTTGATCCAGCAGTGGTATCGGCGCTACGTGGCTCGGCTGGAAATGCGGCGCCGCTGCACCTGGAGAATCTTTCAATCCATTGAGTATGCTTGCGAGCAGGATCAGATCAAGGTATGGTGCCAAGGAACAGAGAGGGTAGGAAAACACACAGGAAGGTGGTTTGTGTGCCAGACTTGCTCAGTTCTGGCTGCTGCCAGGTAACCCTCTCAGTGCTTCAGTGGGCTGGGAACTGGGTTGCCTGCCCCTTTTTAGCCTATTGCCTCCCTGCCTGCTTCTGTTGCTTAAAACACAAAGTAATGAACCTCAAAAGCAAGCCATAAGAGCCACTTAACAGTTTTTCTGGAGTCTGAACACAACAGGCAAGTCTAGTTGGTTGGTTATGCTTTAACTTTGATTAAAATTCTCTTACATGGCTACCATGCTCTCAGGGAGAGGAAGGGCTCATGGTGTACTTCTGCCTGTGGCTGAAGGTAAAGCCACTGTTTTGACTTCAAGGTAGTCAAAACTTAAATTGGTACAATGGGAGTTGCTGTACATACCAGGCAGCATAAGAAGGGCAGAGGTAACATTTCCAGAAAGAATATCATGGTAAGTTGCCACTCTGTGGAATTTCCTTCTGGGGTGACTGATGGGCTCTCCCTCTTCTTGCAGCTTCACAACTTCTTCAGTTACCTAATGGACCAGTTCACACCAAGCAGCAGCAAAGAGAGTAAGTTTGTGTGCTGTTTGTAGGTGTGGCACCAGCAGCTCCAAAGGCTGCACCCTGTATTATTCACTGCTGGGCAATCTTCAGTATGGCAAAGGTAGCCAGGAGTCTAAAGACTGATGGCATCGGGAATAGGGAGTGAACTGTCTGGAGACTCTGAGCTCTGCAAAGGATGTGGGGCAATTCTTGCTCTTAGGAGCTGGAAGGAGGCATAATAGTTCCATTTATTGTCATAGAATTACAGATTATTGCACACTGCACATGGAGATTTGTCTCTGCAGCCTTTCCCCACTCTAAGTTTTGTAGAAGTGCCAAGCTTGGACCCAGTATCTATGGATGCCACTGCTCCTGAGTGCCAGCCTAACCAAACAGCTTTTCTTTAGAAAAGTACTAGAATGGTACCTGGAGCTAATTAACTTTTCCTTTTTCTGTTTCTCTTTAAAAAAAAAAAAAATCAACCACACTAATCTGCTGTCCAGGGGATTTTATCAGTCGCATGTTCATAAGTGGGGAAAGTTACAAAGAGGCAGAGCTGGAAAAATACTGTGACTATGAATCCATAGAGGTGCCGGACTCCTACACTGGACCCCGTCTTTCTTTCCCGCTTCTCCCTGACCATGCCACGGCCTTGCTGGAAGCTTTCCAACAGAAACAAGTAAGGATCCCAAAAGGTACCACGCTTTCCCCTTACCTGCACAGGGGTGTAGGATAGATTATTTGGCCTCAGCCTTCCTGACAAGCTCAGTTGACTGTAGTGTAACAAGCTGGCCAGCTGTTAAACAAAGGGGTGTTGGAAATTAGATGGTATTTCCTAATTCCATAGAAATGTTTCTCTTTCTGGAAGTGTACTCCTGACAAAACAGAACACTTTACATAGGGGTGTACCAATATTAACCTGAATTTCATTTTTAAAGGCAAAAATCAACAACAGCTCACGTTGAAATGTTTCGTCATTTTTTGTTCAAATACCTCAATTTGTAAATGAAGTATGGGATGACCCAGAGGGTAACAGCCAATTAAAATGTTTTGTGTCATGTAACTTGGACTCTGATTCAAAATGTAAATTACGACATTTTTGATGAGGAAGTTAAGTACCACTCCAGCACTAACATAACAAGCCTTCATACAACTGCAGTGTTCTGCTGCCATCCCTCAGCAGATGTGCTGAACTGCAAAATAGGCCAAAACATCCCTCCTCCAAAGACAACTTCTAAACCACAGGTGTCTTGTGTCCTGACTGTATTAAATGCCTACATCCTGGCTTTGAGCGTATGTATCACTGCAGGACATGTGGAAACTCATGGACTGGTTCAATGTGGAAAAGCTAAGAAAGATCTAGAGGAGCAACTTCTTACCTGTGATATTGGGCTGGAATTCCTGCTGCTCCCGGAGTTGGTGTGGCCTAGTGGGTATGGCCTTGTCCACAAGGTGCTGGGGCTTTAAGGTTACCTTGCCAGCCCTGTCAGTGCTGAGGCTGGGCTACTTTGGGCAAGTCTCTTCCATCCTGCTTTTTCCCTGTATTTGCCTTGTCCTGATTATAAGCCCATAGGTCAGCACAGTGTGCAATCCTAGGGAGAGTTTCTGCCATCCAGGCTATTCTGGTGGAGTGATTGCAGCCAGAGTGGTGCTGCTCTGAGATCACTGATTTCCTGCTTTAATCCCTTCACTTTCTCCTAGTAGCAGCTCCATGCTCGCTATGTCTTAAACCTCCTGCATGAGACCAGGAAGCACCTCAAGCAGTTGCCAAACATCAGCCACGTCTCCACCTGCTACAGCGAGGAGGTCACTGTGTGTGGTGCGTCCCTTGCAGCCTTCAGGGTGGAATGCTCATGTGGGAGGGTGGGGGCAGAGAGAAAATGACAGTGAGGGCACAGTGCCCCACATTTGTGGAACACAAATGCTCTCTGTAGGCCAAGCATGTGATGCATTGAGAGACAGCTGGGTCTGTCTAAAATGCCCAAGTGGTCTTTTTTCTCTCACCTCAAACCTGGAGCTGTTTTACTTAACCACAGAAACTGCACCCAGCTGAAGACTGGACTCAAAGCTTGGTAGTGTTCTGATCTGTTCTATGGTCTGGGATTACTTAAACAACAAAATCCTGGAGCTTTTCTGTATCAGCAGCAGTGCATGCATGCACACAGATCCAGAATGCAAACATACCTTTGCACTCTATAAATAAATTTGAGACAACGCTTTTCACTATTTTCCTACTCTGACTAATGTTAAAATGTTGAGGTATTTCTCAAAAATACATACTTGGCACAGACTTCTGCACGCAGCCAGCTTCTGGAAAACAATATCATGTTAAATGAGAATCAGACTGTCATTTTGAATGCCAAGCTTTCTCCAGTGTAATGATAATCTTATGCTGTGTTGTGCCATTACAAGAGATAAATGAATAAAGCTTCTAAATCAGTCTTCAGCTGATGGTGTGGATTTTTTTTACTGTCCTTCTCAGACTTAAGCTCAAGCCTTAGATTGTGTCCTTTTCCTCTAGGCTTGCACTTCCCAAAGTATTTTAGTGGTCATTCGTTTATAAAGGACATAGTATATAGGAAGTTATATTTTAAAGTTCAAGGTAAACATACTGAGACTACTCTCTTTGTGCCTGTTAGGAGACTTGCATGGCCAGCTGGATGACCTGTTCCTTATCTTTTACAAGGTAGGCACCAAATTTGGAGAGGGAGGCTGTACAGGCGTTGCAATGGGTATCCCATGGTTCATGCTGAGTACTGTTTGCAAAACTGGGCCATTCATATGCAGTTCTCCAAGTCAATTTGACTGGTTTTAAACGGCTGCACAAAGCAGTAGCTTCTCTTACTGACTTGGAAATCCATGTCCATTTTAGAAGGGCCGGTGGGTATTTTTCTGGTGCTGATACTAATGACAACCCCCTGGGACTGCCAGCTTTCATTGCTGGGGCCCACAGGATGAAGATGAGTGAGGATCTGCTGTAACCTGGGACAGGCATGAGTGACTGTGCTGCTGTGGGGGAGCTATATGGAGACCATGGGGAGACCTCTCTGGTGACATCTGCCTGTTCCTTGCTTTTACAGAATGGCCTCCCTTCCCCTTCCAAGTCCTACGTGTTCAATGGGGACTTTGTAGACAGAGGCAAGCAGTCCCTCGAGATCCTTGTTATCCTCTTTACCTTCCTCCTGATCTACCCCAAGGAGGTTCATCTCAACCGCGGGAACCATGAGGACCACATGGTGAACTTACGGTACGGCTTCTGTGCGGGGCTGAGCACGAGGTCAAGGGCATTGTGCAAAATCCTCCTGAGCTTCTTTTCTCCTGTTCTTTTAGCTATGGCTTCACCAAGGAAGTGATGCAGAAATACAAGGTAGGCCTATGGTTGTGTCTCCTTTACCACATGAGACGTGCATTTAGAAGATTTGGTGTTTCATCCCATTTCTGACCTGTCCTCTTAGGTGCACGGGAAGAAAATCTTGAGGATGTTTCAGAATGTCTTCTGCTGGCTACCCCTGGCCACCCTGATTGATCAGAAAGTCCTCATTATTCACGGGGGCATCTCTGACACCACTGACCTGAACATGCTTGAGAAAATTCAAAGGGACAAAGTAGGTTTTATTTCCCAGTTATTGCAAGAAACAACACTGTTGCTGATTTATGGTGAGAAGCTCATTTCTATGTGTCAGCTTAGCTGTTGACCAGACAAATCTAACAGATGGTCTTCCTAGACAAACCCATCTTTAGGTATAGGCTTTGGTTTGTTGGTGTGTGTGCATGAGCCATGACAGGAGGAAGCACTGTTGGTTTCTGGAACATGTGCTGGTGCTGAAGTAAAAAAACAGTGATGATGAGACATTGCCCCACAGTTCCTTAGCCTGTTTTTACCCCCTAGATTTCCAGAAGGATTTTGATAAATTATTTAACTTGTCTCTGCCTCACTTTCTAGTTGGGAAATACCACTTTTCTTCTCCAAATACAACAACTCTTGCACTAATCACTCATGCTTCCTTTGCTCTGCTGAATAGGTCCCATTGCAAATTAAATCTGTCTGCATGAAGTCAGTGAGGAAGAGTGAGATGTGATGGATGTGGTGCCCAGCTGTAAACCCAGGATGGCATGTTTGAGATGATGGCATTAATAGTCCCCCACAGTTAATCAGCAGTTGAAGGCAGAAGGGAATTGGGGCTTGGATCACTTAAGTCTGCCAGTGTTAGAGCTGGAGATCTGGGTTTTCATGCTGTGTTATCAGCTCCATTTCTCTCATATCTTTCAGTTTATTTCTGTGTTAAGGATGAAGAAAAGAAAGGAGTCGAGTAGAAAACCAGAAATACAGGCCATAAATGGGGAGAGCAAATCAGACACTGAGGCAGCTCCTGGGTTACCCGTGCAGCCCCAGTCAGCCCAAGCTCCCAGCACAGCCAATAGGCTGGAGTTCTCCAGGTGGCTCCGGCAGACGGTGCAGGAGCAAATTGACTCGTGCCGCCGGCTGGTGGACATCAGCGAGTCAGAGCCAGAGGAGCTCACCTATTCCAGCATGCTCTCCTTGAAGGATGTGGATGAGCCATGCTGGACTCGCCAGGAGGAGTGGAAGCAGGTGAGGAGTCTAAGCGGGGTTGTGAGCTGGGTTTGCTGTGGGTGTCTCCTGCAGCAGTGAGAGGTGACCAGGAAGGACTGTTCTGTGAGGCCTCGAGGATGTTTCCTCAGGTACCTTTGTCCTCTCCTGGGACGAGCAGCTGGGGACTTCCTTTCCTTCGTTTTCCAGCCTGTCTGTGAGTCTCTTCTGTGTGCTCTAAAACCACGGTTCCTTAGTTCGCATTGCATATGACCTTCCAGTGCTGCACACCTTATCACTACAGAGCTATATATTGAGGTCAGGGTTAAAGAGATTAAGCTTTAATCCAAACAGTGGTTCCTGAGTCAGCATTTGTATTTCTGGAGGCTGCAGAATGTCCTGGCAAGAGAACAAAGGAGTTCAATACTAAGCCTGCTAATGGCCTGAGGATCTGCTGGTTGTTCTTGCCCCTTGTGTTTCGGGATGGAGGAAGACAGGCAATGCTCTTTGACGTGTTATTGCTAGCAAAGGCAAAGCTTGTATCAGGCCTGATTTATGCACATCCCTCTTTCTCCAGACACTTTGGATGTGCCTGTAGCTCCAGGCCAACAATATTGCTGCTTCTGAGGTGGCCCAAGTCTGCGACAGTCTTCAGCTGGAATGCAAGGAAACATGTCTGTTCCCCTGCACTATGGTTATAGCAGCAGTCTAGACTGAGCTGTATTTGCTTAGTAAACTTTTCCAATCCTTTCAGGTTTTAGACATCCTCTGGAGCGACCCCATGCCTCAGGAGGGCTGCAGAGAAAATAAGGTGCGCGGTGGTGGCTGCTACTTTGGGCCTGATGTGACAGAGAAATTCCTTGCGAAGTACAGCTTGCAGTTCCTGATCCGCTCTCACGAGTGCAAGCAAGAGGGCTACGAGTTCTGTCACAACCGCAAGGTCAGTCGGGGGTGGTGTGAAGGATACTTGGGTTTCCATCCTGCAGGCATGGGCTTTCTGCAGGGGGGATAGCTTGTCTCAGTTCTGCATTTCTTCCAATGGGGCTTTAAGCACATACAAAATCCTTGAGCAGCCTTACTGGGAGTTACTGAAGTGTATTTCCAGCTGAGGTCTTAGGTCAGGGTAATCTGGAGCTGCCTGCTCTGTTGGGGATGTGGCTGTGCAGGCAAACTCTGTCCTTGTGTGAGGTGGTTGGGAAAAGATCTGAACCCAGTTGTGCCATGACCTCCTCGTGTAGTGCAGCTGTTCCTGCAGATGAGCTACAACAGGGTGTTACTGAGCTGCTGCAGCCTGGTTCTCTTCTCAGAAGGTTCACAGTCACGTCAGGGGCTTTGTCAGGGCACTTGGTCTCTGGAGAGCGGAATTGATGGGAGAGAGCACGGGGCAATTGTAGAAGCCTAGCATGTGGCCAGATCCACCAGTGCCACCCATGAGGAACTCACACTTGCAAAGCTTCCAGGCCAGCTGCCACTTCACACTTCTCTCTGTAAAACGTGGTGCTTTCACAGTCTGTGGACTCTGGAGGGGATCGGGAGTGCTGCTTACATATACATTAAATATTGCAGGATGTGCGTACTGACTGTAAATGCCTCTTTTTTTGGGATTAGGTGCTGACCATCTTTTCAGCCTCAAACTACTATGAGATTGGCAGCAACAGGGGAGCCTATGTGAAGCTGGGACCAGACCTCATCCCCCACTTTGTTCAGTACCAAGCAAACAAGACAGCTCATATGCTCACTATGACCCAAAGGCAAGGCATTACAGTTGCTCTGTATTCCCCAAGTCAAACTTCTCAAAGGAAAAACTTTTTGAGCTTTTAGAAGTTTGACTCTGGAGATGAACTCTCACAGCTTGATTTTTCGAAATAATAGCCCTAATGGAGGGTTCAAGCCTTGTACTTAAAGTTACTGAGGAAGGCTCAAGAGTTGAGAAGGGAATGTTAACAAAATTCCAAGGGGATTCTTTTAAAGGTGGTTTTTCAGATTTTCTTTTCAATGTCAGGTTTTAACTTTTGACCTTTGCTGAGGTTCCCTTTTGCTTTGTTACTTCACAAATGAATGCAGGGAGTTGTGGCATCAGCTGCAGGGATCTGTGCCCTGGGAATGCAGTGCCTTGTCACAAGCACTGAGATGCAGCTGTAGTGTGAGGGTCTGGGCAACCCATGGACAAGCCAGATAGAGGACTGGGAGGGAAGGTGCAGTTTTTCTTGTGATTCATGCCAAGTCCTTAAAGTACTTCTCTCTGTTCTGCATCCTCCAGAATCAGCAGAGTAGAGGAGTCAGCCTTTCGAGCCTTGCGGGAAAAGCTGTTTGCTCACACCTCAGCCCTCATCAGCGCCTTCAAGGCCTATGACAGGGACAATACAGGTAACTCAGAGCTGAGGGACATGTGCGTTCACTGCCCAGCTGGATAGGGCTGAAGTGACTAAGTTGAGTTTGTGGCTGGTTGGGAGACTGCTCATTGACAGTTGGCACCAACTGTCATCGAGAGGCTGCACCAGACCTTGCCAGAGGTCGTTTGCTGTTAGTCTCTGTGAATGCCTCTGAGTGACACCATAAAAAGGGGGTGTTGGAAAAGCAGGATGACATTAGCCTAATGCATAGCAATTTAGGCTGGTGCTAGAAAAACTCTTTGCAGCTGGAGTACTGGTGAAGCATTGGAAAAGCTGACTGGAACATGTCCATCATGTCACTCGAGAAGGGCTGGGTGGTCTCTAGGAGCCCCTTCATCCCTGGAGTATAAAATCACTGGGAAGAGGAAAGCGAGGGATGTCTTCCATGGCAGTAGCCTCTGTCAGAGCCTTAAGGAAGGAGACAAGAGTTCTTACTTCTCTGGCTGACAGGAGTGCTGTGTTGCTGAGAACTGTCCGTTGGTGGGCTGGGGGAGAAAAGGGTTATGGTGGTTGGCAGAACTGCTCATGGGGAGAACTGTCTTCTTGCTTTCTTCCCTGGCAGCAAAACTGTTCATACAAATCCAGCTCAGTTGCTACAGCAGCTGCTAAAACAGGCAGTGGGCTACAAATTTCTAGTGAAATACCCAAAGTTAGTATCTTGCCTTTGTTCAGATGTTTGCAGCCTCATAGCCTTGATTTGTTGCAATGATGAGAAGCTTGCTGAGGCTTGGAGGGGAAGTGTGCCTGTCCCTGCAGTGCAAAATAATGTGTCGCTACTTTAGGCTTTTTCTTTGCCTTTATATGCTCTTCTGTATCCCAGAGGTGTCTGTCTTTTCCCTTCAGGAAGGATCACTCTGAGTAACTGGGCGACAGCAGTGGAGTCAGTGCTGCGGCTGGGACTGCCCTGGCGAATGCTGAGGCCGCAGCTGGTGTGCAGCACTGAGGATGGCATGCTGGAATACAAATCCTGGCTGGATGACCTGGCCATGGAGCAGAGGAGCCAGGAGGTAAGCACTCACTCCCTTCCAGCAAAGCATGTCGTGAAACAGCTGCTCACCAGATTGCCAGCATGTGCAAATCAGTTATGGTACAAAAGGACAGTGGACGGTTCCTGCATAGTCCAAAACCACACTGAAGTTGATAGAAAGTCTTGCCTGAACTCAAACAGTCCTGAGGCATCCAGCCTATTTTAGAAACAGACGAGGGATGTGAAATCAAAATTTAGAGGGTAGTTTTGGATGCAGGCTTTTTAGTAGGAAAACTGTATTCCACTGTCCAAGCAGCAGTTTCTTACTTAGGCCCAGCAAATGCAGCTCTGCAGCGGTTATGAAGTGTAGCCCGGTTGCTGTTAGTGCAGAAAAGGGCTGTTGGGAAGGGACAGGTTGATGATGGCACAGAGGGTCCAATCATCACACACCTGTTTGATATGGCACTGCCCGTGTCTTCCTGAGAGCACAAAATATTCTTATTTATGAAGACATCTGCAGTAACAACTCACAGAAAGGAGAGGTGTCAGAAGGACGAAACAAGTGTGATCATGTCTTTCAGCACATCCAGTCGAGTTTGCTGGAAGTCATTTATCGAAACAGATCCAACTTGGAGACCATATTCAGGATTATAGACAGAGACCATTCAGGTAAGCAGGTGTGCAAGGGGTGTAGATCACTGCCTTGTGTTCCCTTCGCCATGGGATCGTCCTTTAGTATATACAGAGGTGTTTTTATTTAACTGTTTAAGGCTTGAGTCTTCTTGCTCCCTCCCAAGTTTCTGAAATGTCCATTTGTATTACACCTCTGCTGCTTTGTGTTTTGGCCAGTGCTCTCCACAGTAGGAGATGTAGTTGCAGCATATCAAATGCTCCTCCACAGGTCTCATCTCCTTTGAGGAATTCCAGCAAACCTGGAAGCTGTTCAGCACACACATGAACATTGAACTCACAGACGATGGCATTAACGACTTGGTTCGCAGCATTGATTTCAACAAGGATGGGAACATTGACTTCAACGAGTTCCTGGAAGCCTTCCGCCTTGTCAAACAGTGCCCGTTGTGAGAACCTGCCAGGGCTGCCATGTCCCATGCCTTGCTTTCTACAAAGCCAGGACTGTTCAACCTAACCTAGAGTGTGCCTGCAGACGCCAAGCAGGGAAAGGGAAGGCTTAAAACAGACATCACTGTAGGCAACAGCTGTGACCCATCTGGGCAAGGTAACAGGTGAAATAGATGAGCTGCACTTCAACTGACTGTTTTTTAAAGAAGCTGTATGTTAAGTAGTTTCCTGCTCAATCGGAAGATGCAACTTAGCTTCTCTCGTCAATGTGATGAAATGTTACAGGTATATTCATGAGCGGTAAAGTGGAAGTAAAGGTATTACTTGTAGGCAGTGTTCTAAGGAGGTAGCACCTATTTGATCACAGCTCTCCTTTTAATAAACCATTTTTTCTAGATTGCTGTTTATTGGTTGTTCATTTCTTCTCTAGTCAACTCTGTGAGCAGCAGTGCTGATACCTACTTCCCTGCTGGTGTTCCTCTGCTGTGGTAAGCTTGTTCTGGAAGTCTGGAGCTACTATGAACATGTAATAGAGTAGTATGTTGGGGAACAAGAAATGCCTCAAATGTGCAACACTGTCTCTAGCAGGGGCACTTAAGTTTAAGAAATCTATTGAGATAATTTCTTTTTCAAAGCCCAGGGAAGTAGATCAAGTAGGCCCCTGCTAGGGAGCCTATGCTGCATGTTGAAGTTATTTTCAAAGCACGGTAGGACTGCTGCTTATTAAGTGAAGTTTCCAAACAAGAAACAATATATATTTCTCAAATTCATGCAGTACAGTCTAGCAGGGGTGCCATGGCAGAGGACTCCATTTAAGACTGCTACCCCAGCCCCCAAAAGAGAATTCTAGTCTCACTGAATTTCTTACAGAGCCTCTTACCCAGTGCAGACAGTTTATTAACTGGAACTGTGCTTCCAAAAGGAAACTAATCCTTTCCCCACTTAACTATGAGTTTCACATATACATTTTCAATTGTAATGGAACCATGCTTCCACAAACACTCTCAAATGCACAATACAGGTCTCAGCACATTACAGCTGTATTTCTATTTTTCCATCCTTCAAATTTTATGAATGGAATTAATTTTGATGGCTAATGAACAAAATGATTGTTCCCTCTCCATGTTTGTTTCTGCTGTACAAACTCCTGCTGCAGTGAACCCTAGTTTTTTGTTTCAGGTTTTTTCAGTGAATTTCACACTGAGGGAAAAAGCAGGTCTCTCTCCACAGCACGGAGTGAGTAGGCACCTGCTCTGCTGTGCTTGCTACCAGGTAGGATCTCAGGGTCATGCCCCTCATTTTGGTTAGGGGACTGAGGCTGCTGTGGCCCGGGGTTTGACAGCCTGCTCGCTGCAGGGCCCAGAGCAGTGAAGCACACTTACCAGGAGATGGGAGCAGCGTCAACACTTTGCTGATGTCACTGAGAGCCAACACCACACACCACTTACTACAAAGTCAGACTGAATTTATTACTCTTGGGCAATTTAAAAAAAGGCAGAAGACAATGTCCAGACATTCTGTTACTTAGAGGGGCAGCAAAGCTTTGTAAATTCACATACGTAAAGTGATCAAAACAGAACCTTCAGATCCTTGCAGTCCAAAGGAAGGACAGAAACCGGAAACATGAACTTACTGCAGCTTGCCCCAGTAAACTACTGGTATTGCAGAGCACAACACAGTTACAGCAACAAACATCTCTGTAATGATTTAAATCAGCTGTTTACACAATGCTGTTACTTGATTGTTGTGACAGAAACATGAAAGTGGGCTGAGCTTTCCACAAACCGAGTCATTAGTGAAACGATCCCCGCAGCACTGCATTTTTAGGACAATGCTGTTGTAAAAAAAAAAAAAAGAAGAAGAAAAGAAGAAAAAATGTACAATAGTACATATAGTTTTATAGTAAAATGGTATCTGAACAGATTCAGTTTTCCTTCTTTTGTTAAAGCATATACAGCTTTATAAAATATAAACCTTCCAAAGGTCAATTTTAAAAGCTTAGATGAGGCTTTGCTAATTCTAAAGGTAACAGCCAAAATACCATTTTCTTCCTACAAGATATGTGTTTTATTTTACCTCAACAGTTTTAGCCTTGGAAGGTGAGCCATGAACTCGATTACCATGTTCTGTGTAAACCTCCACCAGTCAGCTGAAGACTCCTCCTCTGATGGGAATGCTCTCGTTCAATCCATGTTCTATTAGTTTGATGTCCTCCAAGTCATCTTTGATGATGCTGATTAGATGACTCAGCCCTTCTTGCTGCTGCTTTAGGTGCTGCAGATAGTTCAGAAACCAGTGTGAGTATTGTTCAGCTTCACACCCTTAAGTATTATTTCTCCAAGGTGTCATGACTGGTGCCCTTGACACATTGAAAAGCCTGCCATAATTTCTCTGGAGGAAGGAATAACAGCATTGTCTGTACTAACAGCCTATCTCCACAGGATGGTTTTGTACAATCGCGTGGTGCACTGTCACTGAGACCAATTAAAAGGATGACTTCATCAAACAATGCAAGAACATGACATTCTAGATACTGTCAGTGTGTGTCTGGTTTAAATGATGAAGGTCAAAGGGTCTGCCAGGACTCTACCCACTAATACTTACTTGCTTGATTTCCCTTAAGAGGTCTGCATCTATGTAATAGCGCTCTTCAGCGCGCACTGCTCCAAAGTGGTTCTGCATCCTGATTTGGGACATGAGCTCATTCAGTCTGCCCTGGGAAGAAAAACAGGCTTAAATTAAACACAACTCATTTACAGCTGGCAGAGCTCCAGCATCTATGATTCCTTGAGTCTCCAGGGCTGGAAGCATTGCTGTTCATTCCATTTTTATATGTTCTGGAAAACATGCAGAGGGCAAGTGACTCCAGTATTTCCAAGAACTCAAAACTGCTGAAATACCTATTGGTTATGCAGCAAAGAGCATGATGCTACAACCTCCTAACACTGCTGGATAGAAAGCTTTCCACAACTAATATTTAAACCTCGTTTGGAAAAACTGACGTTTTCAGTGAGGAAACCCCAGAGCTGTCAGCCAGGCTCTATCAGCCACTCACCTTGAACTGTGTGGGTGCATTAAGTTCACACTGAATTGTATCCAACTGTACACGAAGCTGCTCCTCGTCTGCTTGAATGGCGTAACCGCTTTTCCTCTGGATCTCCTGCTTTATTAACACCTACAAAAGATGCCTTTGACGTTCATTAGAGAACACTTGGCCCATCCCTTGCCCCACCAGCCCATCCACATCTTTTTGCCCTTCCTTCAGCCTGTTGCCCAGCAGATTTGTTCTGTAATTTAGTCTGCTGCTGTAAGACCTCAGGGCAGTCCTGTGGCTTCTGAGCAAGTGAGAGAGAAGGTTTCCAGCTGCTACAGCCCTGAAGCTTTCCCCGACAGCTCTGCCTGGTACGTAAATTAACACTTGTTAGCTGAAATCAGAATAATTTTCAGCATTGGCCTGCACAAGATGGCACAGGTTCTCCTTTCCCCTGAGACTGCTTCTGCCCCAGGCTATGTCAAAGGAGTGATTTAGATTATCCCTGTTTACCTGCAAAGTTCTGTGAGAAAGCGCCATCAGTTTCCTTTT
Organism: Lanius collurio; assembly: GCA_020086605.1. Taxonomy (NCBI): domain Eukaryota; kingdom Metazoa; phylum Chordata; class Aves; order Passeriformes; family Laniidae; genus Lanius; species Lanius collurio. Next base: position 7,218,576 of record JACBWW010000034.1, on the reverse strand, counting down.
GTACTGTGCAATTTTTGCCATAGTTGTGGTTTGGTTTTTCTGCAGCTCGCTGATATCTTCTGATATTATCTGCAGAGGAGACGGGAGTCAATTGGAAGCCAGAGAACTGTTTGCTAACAGAACACGTTAGTCCTGATTTAAAACTTTGATTTTCATGACACTACACAACCCGGCAACTTCGTGTCCTTGACCCAGACAATTTTAGAAAGCTTTCTTCTACCTCTACTACTCTCCTTTGTGTCTATTTTCATATGCAACTGGGATTTTCAGAAAGCCAATTTTAGAAAACTGGTTGCCCAAATTTAAAAGTCCATGCAAATACAACTTAACTTGAGGTGGTGTGGATTAGCCTATAACAAAACAGTAAGCTTGAACTTGATACAAATAAAAGCCAAACCACACTGCCCAGTTTTTAGGCAAAAGATCTATTTAAGAAATACATTAAGAACATGGTTCCTGTTTCAGTTCTGAACACACAGGGAAGGTGCATTTACAAGCACATCCTTTGTCAACAGCAACTCATGATAAAGATGAGCAATCTTACATCTAATCGAGTTTGATGCTGTTTGGTCATCTGATCCTGGACCTTCAATCTTCTCAACAGTTCCTTGAAACCCACCATTGGCACAGGAATAAGCCTATCAGAACACAAATATTTCTTACAACATGTTTTATACTGGACCTGTGGTAAGGATTAATAATTATGAATAGAATCTAATATAAAGCTACAAATCATGTTGGCCTTTTATAAATCAATACATAACCATATCTTCTTTTGCTAAGCTCTAGAGTCCTCACTTTTCTCAACAACCTGCTCCTTTTTCATAAGGAAATCAGCCCAAATTATCTGAAACCACTGGAGGGTACAATGGTGCATCACCTTCAGCATTAAAGAGAAAAAACCATAATGGTTGCAAAAATAAGTCCCGATAACTAGTCCAGGTAATGGAGGATACCACACCTCCATTGTAATGTAATGCAAGTAAGACTCTATCCTGACAGCTCCTAAACACCTAAATGGGATTAAGACAGGTACTTCCAGTACTCTTCCCTGCTTTCAAGGAGATCAGCACTTGGCCAAGTGGTACTTGAGTAAGTTTCTTGCAAGTTACCTGAAGGGTTCTATGCGATTATTACCCCTTTTCCCCCTTTCCAAGCCTTGTTGCAATACTTGGACAGACTATTGGACTTACTTATCAGGATCGGGATTATCAACTTTGGCTTGTTCCCATATAATAGGATCAACACCTGAAAAACAAAAAAATGATTTTTAGTATGGATATCTGAATAGACTTATGTTACAGCTGTTAGCCAGGAAAAAATGCTGTGAAATACAAAAACCCTATGAATTGTGCTAACCCAAATGACTGTTACACAAATTAAGGTTAATTAAACTAGGGTAGTTCTTTAAAAATCCTGGTCCTGAGCAGGGCAGCAAATTCTGTCAAGCAAAGGCTGTCAAGCGCTTCTGCCAGTTTGAAAGCATGGGAACAGGAACAACCCGTAGGTGCTCCCATTGGACAATCCATTCTTCAAAGGGAGAAATTCCTACTGCTCCCACTATATGCCACACCTGGGTCATCTGTCTTTTTAAGTTGCTTATTGTGTAAAAGAAAAAAAATATTAAAAAATCAGTAATTAAGTGATCAAACTAACAAACCAGTAAGTAAAATAATCCCAGTGGGAGTTAGCTCTGACTTTTCTGCAAGACTAGGCCCAGTTCCTTTTGCAATCCGTACTTCATAATTTTTTATATCCTGAACATAAACATATATAAAAGCTATAGACATAAAGGTAAGTCACCTCATGAAATGGCACAAACAGCCTTAACTGTTCTTTTAGAAAGTTATATGTGCACTTTCTGTGGCCACACACACAGGCTAAGAGACCCATCTGAAAACCAGCAAGTGAGTACAGGACATGATTATTCTAATTTTTAACTTTTTTTCATTTTTTTTTTGTACTTTTCACAGGCATTTTCCAGCAGGCTGACACCTGTGCTCTCCCCAGAGCCCAAAAGGCCCAGCCCACGCACCAGCAGGAGGGTTCTGCAGGAGCTGCTTGACTTGTGCTGGGGACAGCTCCGTCCTGGCCATGGACAGGCTGACCCCCAGCTGCTGCAGGGATGATTTGATGTTGGCTTGTTCAAAGTGGGCATAGAGGGTCGTTGCAGGAACTCTCCTCGAGGTGCCGTTGGGCGAGCGCTCCACAACGTAAATGATCACTTCTGTCCTGAGCGAGGCAAAATGCGGCACGTCAGGAAAAGGCCAGCAGCACGTAGGAGCTAACACAACACAGCACCACCCAAAATCCAAGCTGCCACTTCTCCCAGGTAACTTTAAATTCCTTCAGTTAGGTGAGATGTAAAGTACCAGTGACTGGCAGGATTCAACGCAGCAAGGGAGAGAGAGAAAACCTGTAAATACCCTTACACTCTCTGCTCCCCCTAGTTTTAACCACCATATTATACGGTGATGCCTAACATCTCTGGGAAGGTACTGGACTTAATGCTTTAAGAAAAACTTCATGAAGGAATAACAGACACAAATCAAACTCAGCCTGAACAGATCTAAAATCAAGGAGAAGGGGAGACAGTAGACCTAACACCAACCCCTTCCACCACACAATATAAATAGACAACACTGTGGGACGGTCACGTACTGGTCATCTGGCATCGTTTTAACACCTTCAACATTGACAGTGAGGGTCTGGTTTCCTCCCAAAATTTTGTGTAGTGATTCTACGAGCTGCTGCTGCTGGCTTCGAATATCTGCTTCTTTTCTGTTAAACACCAAGACCACAAGGCCATCTTCATCTTTGTTGTTGGGCATTAAACTGTAACCCACAGCCTGCCAAGGAACAAATGAAAAATGAAGGTATGTTACAAGCATATCCTTGTGACATGAAGGGGAGGGGATAAATCCTTCCATTTTTACAGCAAGTGGTTCAATATTGAACTCACAATGTATTCAGAGCTGCAGAAACATAAAATCAATCCCCTTTTAAGTCATTCTGTCACATGACCATCAGTAGAGCAGCTTTTGAAACTGTTTGGATTTTTACAAAAAGTTCTCAAGTATCCTTTCCCCATCAGGGGAGTTGCCAACCCAGCAGAGCTAACAGCAATCAGGAACATTTTACAGACTGACCCTCTTTCCAAGTTGCAAATTGGAGTGCAGAGGATCAGATTTTATTACAAGCAAAACAGAGTGGCAGCTTTCACCTCCTCTTGCCCATCAGGTATCACCCCAACACAGCACTGGTGACAGGGTGGACAGCAGGGGCTTTGTGAGGCCCTGACACTGCATGTGGGTGGGTGACCCGCACCCTTCCTCTTGCACAAGTTCAGCACACGTTTCTTGGTCTGGAGCTGCATGTTCCTCGTGTGTCCTAGAGCTGGAACTGTGTACAAGTGGATTCCTGCAGAACCCTTCAGGTAATGCATCATTCTTACCAGACGCCTGATGTCTCCAGAGGCAATAACCAAACTAGCTTATGATGCTTTGTTCCTACCCCTGTGCCACCTTCTCCCCTACTTTTCACAGGCATCTGCTGGCACAGATGGAACTTGTCAGTATATCGCTTAAGGCAAGTGAATTCATGCCATTAGAAACACTCCAGTTGCAGGGACAAGAGTAAACCTAGTATCTGGCATTGGCTAACCTGAAAACTCTTCTTTTTGGTTAATAGAACTCTAAAATAACTGATTTTGCATCACACAACTTACACTGGGCAATTTTTCAAAGCCCGGAAACAGTGAAAGCAATTTCAGACAACTTACAAGAAAATAAACTTTCAGGTGCATTGCCAACAAAATGTTCAAGGTAACACTGAAAAAGGTGATGCAACAAAACCCAATATTTGCTAGGCAGGCACAGCTGCTGAGAAAATTTTACGGAAGTCTCATAATGTGCATAATCAACACTAGACTTAATTAAGTATTAACCTACATTCAGGTCACAAAGTATGCACTGCAAAGAATCAGCTCGGGGAAGGAGGGTATCACCATGCCTGCCCCAAATCCCCTTACAAGTCTGAGGCTTAGCAAGACAGTCAGCAGGTGTGGGATTTGCGGAGGATGAAGACCCACGAATTCTTTGTCAACATGAGAAGCGAGATCTGGAACCGCTGACGATTCCGTACAAGGAATGGAGTCAGCAGGAGCACTGGCAAGGATAAAGGCACAAGAAGGCTGATGGATTTTTAACCTGGCCCAGGCCAGGTTCATAGAGAGTTATTTTAATCGAGCCAAAGCAATGAAGAAGGACTCTGAAGTTCTTATTCCAAATGTTCACAGTTTCTTTCAGACAAGAAGGTTATTTTAAATAGTTTCTGTCATATTGTAACATACAGAGATACACATTAAAATTAACTTCCATAGATCTGTTCTACATACACACACACACTAACCTGAATGCTAGCACATGAAAATGTTACTTTCATGATCCACATCTGGGCTCATTATCTAGTCCCTCCATACCACCCAGACTTCCAGCATCTTCGAACCTTTTAATGAGTATGCATCAGAACTGTGCAGATTACCTGGAAAAATACTGTTTCAGAATACGCTTACCGGTGACAAAGTCTGATTTAACACCCATGAGATGCTCAGACTCAGCAGAGTAAGTGCATCAGTGCCCTTTGTGGGCAGGTGAACAACGCCATACCTTAAACCTGCAGAAGGGGTTTTCCTGCGTGAACTCCACCGGAGCAATGTTGTTGTTGAAGTATCCTTTGCCCGTGCCCCAGAAGGCCTGGAGCTGGTTCCATTTGGCCAGAATGGCATCCCTCTCATCGCCCAGGAGTGTTGGGGCCGAGAGGGCGCTGGCTGTATTGATGAGCTGGTTGGACTGAGCCGGTGTCTGGGCAGGCTGGTTGAACAACCCGCTGCCTAACGCTGGGTGGGATCAAGAGAAACAAATTAACTCCTTGACCAACCATGACTATGCTATCACCTACATCTGCCTATCACTAGCATCACTTCTTATCATATTCTGAGAAGCAAAATAACAACACCAAGTGAATAAATGAATTAAAATCAGATCATGTTTTTTACATGTCTTTTTACAGCCAGTCTTCACCTACAACAGAAATTCCAGAATGCTACACTGGAAGATCTTTTTTTTTTTTTTTGAACGAGACATCCGTATCGATCCGTGACATCATCAGGCACTCTCAGTATCCAAATCTGAGGGGCAGGTTGGCTGTTACAAACTCAGCAGACTCAGAGCCTGCAGTTGCTCATCATCCAACTCCATTTAACTTAATCTCAATGCCTTTTTCCTCCCCCTTCTAGTAATGCTGTGACTGCAATGCCAATTCTCCAACTACAATTTCTACCAGCACTAAACCAAAGGGGTAAATATCGTTGAAAGCTCAAGGGTGAAGCTCAGGGACTTGCTTGAGCTCTAGTTTAAGAGTTCGACAGCCTCCTGTTACAATACACTTCTGTCCCGCTACCTGAGCAACTGAAGGTGGCAGTCTTATGCTTTCACTGCTAAGGGAAAGGTAAATCCAGAGGCTATACTCACTGGACTGCTGCTGTTGCTGCTGCTGGGTTCCAAAGCCTCCAAAGCCTAGCCCAGTTCCCAACCCACTACCCAAGCCAGTTCCAGTTCCTGTGCCAAAACTGGTACCAAATCCAAAGCCTTTGTTCTGGGTAGCACCAAAGAGTCCTGGGGAAACAAGGAAATGGATATTGAGAAAAGGAGCATAACAGCCATGCAACCCACAGCATTCCTGGATTTGCTCTAAAGCCAGGCCTTCAGTCCCTTACCACTGGTGCCGGTATTGGTGGGAGCAGAGAAGTTGAAGGCTGGTGCCGCAGTGGTGGTGGCTGTCCCGAAGCCTCCAAAGGCACCTGCCAAACACAGACTGCAGTCAGGCAGTGGCACACGGCCCCTGGAGCCGGGCACGACATGACAACCAACAGCACGCCGCGGGTGTTATGAGAACAGGTGCTGACACATGGATGGCACATGGCACAAGCAGTTAGCTCACACTGATCATGGGGATTGAGTTCATTGTCCGAGGAAACGGGGGAGAAAACACGGACCACAAAGCCAGAACTTGTACGGTGTGTTAAGAAAGCAAACAAAAAAGCAGCATCAACTGACACCTTGTTCCTGTACCAGAGGGATGTGCTTTCCCTAGTGAGAGACACAACTGACAGAGTACTATGCCTTAGATTCATTCTCAGGAATACTTCTGGTCAATGTCACTTATGAATGTTTAACAAACAACCTGATGTTTTGTGAATCTTACAAACAGTCCTAACCTCTGGAAATCAAAGCCTGAGGCCAGGGTACACACAGTCACTGTGCTTACAGGCAAAATTTACAGGTAAAATTCAACAGGGCTCTTTCTTTTAAAGCCTTGTTTCCCAATGATCCTCCCCATTACATCTCATTTGGAGGTTCAACCACTAGTGTAGGAAAATGGATGCAAAAGCAATCAGCCTTGCACAAATTTTCAGGAAAAGCAGTCACTGACCAGCAGAAGACCTATGTGAGCACCTGAGCTCCAGAAGTGCCAACAGCACTGGCCCAAGATGCAGCCTGTGGTGTCCTGACCAGCCTGGGAAACCAAGGTCTGTGTGTTTCATGCTGCTTTTACATGCGTTCAAATGAAGATAGTCTGCTATAAAGGATTTGTCAAAAAGATGCTACCTCTCTTAATTCACGTGTCAATAGCAAAAAAAAAAAAAAAAAAAAAAGGTTCTTTAGGTCTATTACACTCACAGTCCTCCTGTCCATGAACAGAATGAAAAGCATCAACCAAAGTTGGTATGCAATTGCATTTTATTTCTATTCAGCAAACATCTCAATGTGAGTGGGCACAAGAAGTTGTTCCCTGTAACACCAATGTTTCAGTCCTGCCAGCAAGTGGGACACCCTGGCAGCAGCACCAGCAGTTGACACCATTTTTAGGTACCTTTGTACTCAGAGCAAATTTAGTCATCCTTTCTTGAAAAGGGACCCGAGAGTACAAATGAAGCACCAAATAAAACGTGGCATTGACTGTGCACGGTCTCTACTGGAGCAGCTTGAAACTAAAGAGATCCAGCCAAGAGTGTTCACAGCAAATAAACCCAACGAGATCCCTGGGGTGCACAAAACAGATGAGAGGTGCTGACACAGAGAGCAATGACATTGTGGGATGGATGCAATTCCCATAGAGCAGTGGCAACGGGAGGCCTTGGGCTAATTCCACACAAACAAAAGCATTAGAAATCCATTCAGTCCAGTGTTTTTATTCAGAATGGGAAAGATTTAAGGTGAAATTACATCAGCTGATTGCTCAGATCTGAAGGGTCTCCATGGGGCCACAAAAGGCTTTCTTAACCCCTCCCCAGCGCACCCATCCCATGCAGGGCCCTCCCTGGAGCACTGAGCGTCACTGGCCAGCTGAGGCAGGGTGGCCTTGGGATGCACAGCGGCATTCAGGGAACAGGTCACAGCCGGGCTCTGACTTTGTGCCGGTCCTACACAATTTGTTTCTCCACAGAAACTACTGAGGTGTGGTGCATTCATGACAGCCAACGCAAGGCCAATGAGGAGACATGGGGGAAGATGAAAACATGACTGCAGTAGTCCAAGAATCTCATGTCAGGAAACGTGGCACAGGGACTAGCCCTGGGACTGCTGGGGATGGCCTGGATTCATTCCCATTTCAGAGACTTTTGGCTACAGGGTTATTTTTCCTCAAAAGCTATTCCTTGAGAATTTAACAGGCAAAACCCCTACAAGCCTATGGTTCTCAACCCCATTCCATTTCCAGAGCTTTTATCACCAGTATTCACTGGACATGAAGATCAGTAGTGGGCACAGATTCCCAGTTAGGGATGTTATTCTTGGACCCCTGCTGGTAACATTGACCACGGAACACATATTTATGCATTATCTACCTGCGCTTGCCAGACTGTTACCAAAATTGAATGGTGGAGTTGAGGTAGTGGAAACACCGAAATTCCCAATATTAAAATTCACCGCGGGATTAGCAGTTAATCCGAAACCCCCAAAATTAAACCCACTGGCAGTGGAGTTTGCAGTTTCAAGCCCACCAAATCCTGACGAGCGGGAAGCAGAAAAAGAGCAAGGCAACATTAGTTCTGAGTGAAAGGCAGGTCTAGGAAAGAAAAGTTGAAGCATTTTTCCATCCCCGTGGGCAAGATAGGCATAGTTAGAAACAAGAGTAAAAGGTATTAACTGGCATCAAACAATAATTATTGGACACAATTAGGACAGTTAAAAGCTCCACACATGGCTGCTGTAAGGACGTTATTTTTCAACTATATTGTGCATAAAGCAGCAGCATTTCCCCACTATATTTCAAAGCCCTACATGAAACCATCTCTGTGGTTCAGTATTCACATTAAGAGAAATTTTAACAGCCTAAGATGCTCGATACAGCTGCATCTGTGTTAAGTGCGACATATAATAGCAAAATTAACTCATAAGCTATCACGAAAGCAAGAGCAAGTTATCTTTATACAAACAATACACTCAGAGACATGACAGCAGAACAACCACAAAACTCAACTCCAGCAGCTGAGGCACCACACAAACCTCCGCTACTCCAGGGCATTTTAATTCAAGTTCTATTGCTAAAATCTGCCCACCTCAGCCTTGCTGGACATACTGATGCCTCCAGCACCCCTGGGATGCAACTGAAACAGGTTCAGGCTGGATAGGCAAAGGGAAGTCCTGAGGTGGGATGCCAGATTTCCCTCTGATATTGGTCTGAGATTATCATAAACCTTGCCATGGTGTACAGGCATCACAAGGTGATTTTTTTACTTTCAGATGGGGGCAGAAAGAGTGTGTGTAAACACATTCTTCCAGAGTGGAAGAGACAGCTTAACTACAATAAAGATGAATACTGTTCACAGGACTTGCTCAGATGCTCTCCTAGGAGCCAACAAGGAATTTTTTTAACTAAGTGAGGGTAAGGAAAGCTCCGTCTTACACTTCACCATGACTAACAGTAACAAAAAGAGAAAAGGTCTTCCTTTACAAGTTAACCACTGTCTTTTACCTTGCTCAAAAGCGAACTTCCAAGGGTATCTCATCCAAACGAGCACTTTATTGCAAGAAAAATGCTCATCCGAAGGACCTGCACCACCTCACCACAAATGCCTGAAGGGCCGGAGGGGCGCGGGACGGCGCCTCTGAGGCGGCCGCGGCTCCCATTGGCCGGGGAGCACGCGCTGCCGGCCACCGCCGCTCCCATTGGCAGCAGGGCACGCGCGGACCGCCGCCGCCGTTCTCATTGGCGGGGGGGCACGCGCGGGGCCCTGGGGGGACCGCGACTGCCATTGGCGGCGGGGCACGCGCGGGGCTCTGAGGCGGCCATGATCGCCATTGGCCGTGGGGCACGCGCTGCCGGCCTCAGCGGTTCCCACTGGCGAGGGGGTCAGGCACGCGCGGGCCGCCGCCGCGATCCCCATTGGCCGGGGGGCACGCGCGGCCCTCTGAGGCGGCCGCTGTTCTCATTGGTCGGGGCGCGGGGCACGCGCTGCCCGCTGCTGGGCTCCCCCCGCCCCTTCCCGCTCCGCTCCCCCGGCACTCACCGGTCGGGTTGGCGGCCCCGGCTCCTGCCGTGGCGCCGAAGTTGAAGGCCATGGGGCCGATGATGGTGGCCCGGCGGGCGGAGGCCCCCGCAGGAGGCGCGGGCGAGCCCCCGCGGTGGGTCCAGCCGCAAACAAAACCGGCCGCACGAGCCCCTTTTTCTGCTGCCGCCGCCGCCAAAGCACTTCCGGGTGGCGTAGGCGACGCGTGGTGACGCAATCGGCGCGCGCCGGCGGGCCCTACCACTGCGGGGAGGGGGGGAGAGGTCCTGCTTCGCGCTAAACAGGGATAAAAAAAGGCTCGCGTGGGGTAAAATATTCTCAGCTCCAGCTCGCCGAGAGCTCAGCCTGAGCCCGGGCTCTCCCCAGCATGGGGCTCCTCCCTCCCGCATCCCGTCGCGGGGCATTCCCCGGAGTGCCGCGTTCCTGCGGGCGGTCCCGCTGCAGGACGTGGCGGGCAGCGGGCGGGAAGGGAGATAACCCGGCTGCTTCCAGCGACCGCTCCCATGGACAGCCCACAGCCATGAGCAACAGCTGCGTTCCGTGGGACTGGCCGAGCGCTGGAACAGCTGCCCGGGGAGGGCGTGGAGTGATCCTGGAGACATTCCAGACACCCCCGGCCACATTCCTGTGGCACCTGCACCCAAAGGAGCCCAGGATGCTGTGAAAAGCAGCAACACATGGGGAAAAGCAAAGCAAAGCCAGTCCCCCAAGATTTTTCCCAGGGCTGTTCCCAGAAAGCTGCCCAGAAAACAACACTTGGGAGCAGAAGGGAGAAGGAATGACAGTGCTAGCACAGAATCGCCAGCGGGTTGGGGTTGGAAGGGACCCTTAAGCCCATCTTGCTCCACTCCCTGCCATGGGCAGGGACACCTTTCACTATATCCCAGGTAGCTCCAAGCCCCGTCGAGCCTGGCCTTGGACACTTCCAGGGATCCAGGGGCAGCCACAGCTTCTCTGGGAATCCATTCCAGGGCCTCCCCACCCTCCCAGGGAATAAACCGAAGCATCAGCCAAGAACAAGACCCCAAACCAAGCCCCAACAAAGAAAACGCCAGTGCCCCTCATTAGAAGACAATGACACATTTTAAAAATGTATTTCACTATCTATGGAAACATTCCTGGATGAGAATATTCTTTTAATCGGGGAGGGAGGGGGGAACCTTTGTGACTTTTAACACAAATTTCTGTTTCACAAGTAAAAAAAGTGTCAGAAGTTCTCAGGACCCTGTCCATAACACGGAGGGGTACTCTCATCCCAAACATACCAAGTCTGCATTCCCACCAAACCCCTACAACAACACCCACCAGCTTTGTCCCCTCCACCCCAAGAACAAGGCTGAGCTGTGGTGCCTTAGGCTGCAGAACAAACCCCACACCTGAAGGATGAAAGCCTGGCTAACAAGCAGAGTGGGAGCAGTGAGGTGGTCTGTATGGAAAAGCACTTGCAGCCCCTGGCTCCGTTCCACCCGGAGCTACAGCCGCCACACAAAGCTTGCTCTGGGTTGGATCAGTTGTACACAGGTGCTGTGACAGGACCAAGGGCGTGAGTAACAAACAGTGCACACCGGAGTAAGGACACGTGGAACACTACAGACAGGACACCACCCTGCCCACAGCAAATCTGTCCCTGTCCCAGGGCAATCCAGGAGCCTGCTGTATTCCCAGAGAGCGGTCCACATTCCCAAGGCTGTTTGCAAACACCACCTTGTGTCACTCCTGTAGGGAATCAGGCTGGCCTGTGGTCGCCCATCCAGTGGTTATGACCCTCTGTGGCTGCCAGTGCGGGTACAAACAGAGGGCAGGGTTGAGAAAAGCAGGATCTGGAGCAGTTTTAAAGTTGTAACGTAGCTGGCGAGAAAAAAGTCTCCTCCCTGGCTGACAGTGCAGATTCTCTTCCACCTCTGTCCCACAAAAAGTGACACTGGACACGACCGTGTCTCCGCAGGGGACAGCTGGTGTTAGGTCAGCTCTAATCGTTTGTTCTCCAAGCTCACAGGGTAAAGAAAATCTACTAAGACGTCCTGATGAGTGGGGACCTCTCTTCTTCAGTGCTCTGGAAGAACAAAACCACAGCAAGTTGAACATGGCCATGACAGAGAGAGACCTTCCCCCATGGGAAGCTGGGCTTCCCACACTCCAAGCAGGGAAGGGAAAAGCTCCTACTTCTAAGGAGAATTGCCAGAGCTGCAATAAGAAAGTGCCAGAGGGTGGCTGGCAGCTTGGGCAGGGACCTGCTGTAGCACCTGACCCAGGAGGGAAGGCCAGAACCCCCCAGGGATCACAGAGCTGTGAACTGCTGGATTACCTCTGTTTGCAGGAAAAGCAACAAAAGCAAAGTAGGAAACGCACGGAGTGGTGCAGGTGTCCCTTTGTCACTCTGATGCCTGTAGAGTGTTCCAGCACATCCAAGACAGCTGGTTTGCAGCTGTGCATGTAGGGTGGGGCAGGAATTTCTGGGTCAGGCCTTGGGCAGTGGGACAGACTGACATCCTGGCTGAGCTGCTGATAACAGGAGGGAGGGGAAGGGGAAGGGGAAGGGGAAGGGGAAGGGGAAGGGG
>JACBWW010000034.1:7170820-7186459 GCA_020086605.1 Lanius collurio | reverse complement strand
AAGTGTGGAACTCCTGGAAGGGTCCTACCTGTAGGTGTATGGTCCTATTTCCTCTACGAGAGGAGTAGCGCCTTGGAGCACTTCCAGAGGATTTGTCAAGTTAAAGAAGTAGAACTGCATGTAGACTGGGGGGGGGAGGGTCCTCCCAGGCCTCAAAGGTTTCCGTGCCATTCTTCAGTACTGTGCCCTGAAATGACAGAAAGGCAGATCAGCTGCTGATGCCGTGATGCCGCATGATACTGACAGGAAAGAGAGATCCATGCCTTGGGAACAAGCACAGGCAGTAAGACTCAAGATCACAATTCTAGATCTGCTTTACTTTGAATGAAATAGCTCACTCAATATCAACCAGCTCAGGCACCTGCTCTCCTGCCCATGGGCCAGGGGCAATGTTGGTTGGTTTGTAGTTCCACTTCTCCCCACAGACAATTCTGCCTGCCATGTTTCAGAACGGAGACTGATCAGCTATTACTCAGCAATCCTGTCTCCTTTTCTGCATCAGTAAAAACCTCCACCTGCTGCTAGACACCACAAAATGGGCCAAGGCTACAAATAAAAGCAGAACTCAACAGTGGGAGGCCAAGAGAGACCCGGCCTTTATGATTTCTTTGCCCAAGAATGTCATACTCCAACGCAGCTGTGAGATTCTGTCTCCAAAGCAATTGGACTTTGTTTTTCAGTGGCCTGTGAGAAACACTGTGAGTGACAAATTTCTTTCACATAGGCGCTCTGGGATTTGTGTCTTTGCAGGTCTTGGAATAGGGGAAAGATTGTTTGCCCTCTGTCTTTAACTTCTTTCCTACAGCAATGTCAGCACATGCATCTGCAGACTGATGGTCTGTCAGTCTATTTTGTAACCAAGCTACAAATCATTATTTCATAGCAGAAGCACTTAAGAAATGAAATACTAAGTCCCTTACCTCAGTGATACCCCTTATCAGTATATACATGTTATATGGAAAGTCACAACCACAGCTGTCACACAGAGCTCCATAACAGAGGTCTCAATCTCTTACTTTATTACTATCCCATTTTAGGTAAAATTCACTCCACCTATAAAGCATCCCCACTGCCAAAGTCAAGGCTTTTCATGTAATTATAACACTGGAACTGCTTCAGTGGTCACAAAGAGAAGTCTGGCTCACAGAACTTTCAGGAACAAACACAAAGAAAACTCTGTCTTTGAAAACCACATCACCTGTAGGCGGAGAAAGGGAGGAGGGGAATGATTTGCAATTAAATGGGTCTCATCAATACTCATTCTTTTTATTCTTCTCAGCAAACAAGTCAAATATTGTGAGTGGAAGCTCGGAATCAGGGCAGGCTGGACAGCTGCCAGCTCATGGTCCATGTTTATGGGGTCTTATCAGCCACAGTTGCCTCAGGACTCATTCTTGGCCTTCCCTCCTAGGAGCCGTTTTCTCTCCATTTAATTTTCATTTTGAAGGATGAGATAAAGAGAAGACTGTTTCAGAGACAAACTTACTGGCAGGAGCTTGGCATGGCAGGAGTAATGCTGAGTGGCAGTGAGAGCCAGCCCAGCTGGTGGCACTTTGCACTTGCAGCCTGCTTTCCCCACAGGATTAAACCCCATGTATTCTGTGCACAGCTCAAAAATTAATGTGCTTCAGACACGCTTGAGGAGTTTGGAGCATTTCTGTGGAGCTACCAACACCTCATATGTACAATTTGCTACACAGACGGATGTTCTTGATCCTGTTTTCTTATGAAGTATGCCAAGGAGACTCATCCCTGTATTCACCAGTATTCCCTGGTCATACTCATTCCCCATCTAATTCTTGGATCTGCATGGCACAATGTGGATCTCCCACAGAAATTAAGTGTCTATTTATAGCTCTGTACAGTGACAGCAAACCCAGATTGACACATTTCTGAGCAGGATTCAGAGAGACTCCCAAAGACTGTCAAATAATGAAACATGGTAAGCTCTTTTCTTCTGTTTTTCACCAAATGTTACCAGGGATATTTCAGTCTATCACATGATATTACAAGGACATCAGGGCTTCTCCTTTCCAGGTGGAGTCCACACTCATTTCCAGTGTTCCAAAGCATCCTTCCTGCTGACTGTATTTATCAGCCAGCCCTGAACTCGCAGCTCTCTCGTTTGCTGCTGTTTCCTTGCCTCGATTGTGCTTTACACACAGGAAATAAAAGCAGAGCTTTCCCTCCCAAATATAACTGTTACTGGCAGTGAGGGCGGGAGTGGGAAATGGTACTGAACATTTTTGAAACCTACACAGAAAAAAATTATTTTTTTTTTCTCCTTGGAACTCCTAAATGTTTTAATTCCAAGATGTACTTTTAAGTGTTCATCTGTGACAGCGTTTAACTGCAACTTATTAAGGTGATGGGCTAAATGTTCAGACCAGCGTGAAGAGACCTCTCTACTCCCACACCTTGGGAACGCCCTGACCCAAAGGAGCAGCCCAACGGATCCTTCAGCTAGGCCTTCATACTACACCCTGCTGAGAGCTCCAGTATTTTGCATTAAACAACAGCAGCAAAAAATGATCAATACACTAAAGGAGAAAACATCTTTGTTCTCTTTCTGGGCCTGAAACATTCCAGCTACCTCAGCTCAACAGATGGCTGGCAACAAGTCCAGTGGAATTTCAAAGGGTTTGAAGACTAAGTATTTTCTAAAATTATCAGCATAATGAATGTGGCATGAAGGAAACACCTGGCCAAAGAACTGACTGACTGACTTCCAAGCTTGAAATAAGGACCATAGCTCAAAGAGTGACTATATATCTACATATATAAATAAAATACTAGGTTATATTCATCAACTGCACACCTATGGCAATAAAAATGCAACCATCTACTCATCAGAGAGCACAAGCACTGGCAGCTGGGAAGGCCTTTCTCCGGGGGGAGATTCATCCTTGTTCATTCTAAGTTTTCCCGTGACTCTCTAGAGCTTCATGTGCTAGGCCCTGGTAACAAACAGGTTTTGGCCATGTGATTGGGATGGCATGTTTAGTTCACAAAAATACAATAAAATGGCAAATAAAGAATAAGTTGATGAGATTTGAATGCCTTCTGGGGAAAGTGCTGCCACTGCTCTTGTCACAACACATCTACCCACCGATTTTCAAGGGGATGCAAAGTCTGACAGCAGGTTGGATTTCCCACTCTTCCCACACCCTCTCTGTATCCCAGATCCTGCCTTTGGCTGGAAAGGCTGCTGCACACAACCCCCTGTGAAAGCAGAGGCATCCTCAGCAGTTCACAGGTGCTGGGTTTGGAGACACAGGTGCCTCAGCTGCTCCAAAATACAGCTTTCCACTCCAGCTGCACTTGAGACTGCAAAGACAGCCCTTCACTGGAAGGCAGCTCCATTTCTGGACAGCTGGAAAGCTCTCAGAGGAACAGGAATTCCTTGCAAAAGCTCAGGTCTTGCTCCATTTCAAAGGCAAATCAACATTAGTCTATTTGCACAAGATTCTCTAAACTACACACGGTTACACAACAGACAGCAGCTTTCTAGACTACACACAAATGAGGGAAAGCTCATGTGGGTAAAGCAAATGTGGAAAGAAGCCAGATTAGCAGAGTGACTGGGAGCACCCTGCTTTGGGGCTGAAAGCTGAGCTTCCCCAGTCCAGGGGTGTGTGGCTCCTGGAGGAGGCCAGCAGGGAGCTCTCACGGGGAGCCGGACGCCTCATTCCCTGCAATCCAGATGTGTGCCAGCACGAGCTGGAGAGCAGCAGGGAGGAAAAGACTGAGCTCTGGAAACTTTATCCTGCATTACTGCAAGTCCTGCTGAGCGAATACCAACTTGCTCTTACATAAGGCACGGCTGCGGGGAAGGAGCAGGCAGCCAGGAGATAATACGCGTAAGGAGGATCACGCCTAATTCCCGGCAGTCCTGCTCCAAACCACTGCTTTCACCCCACTGCCTGGAAGTGGAACTTCTGGGATGCAGAGGATGGCAAATTCCTTCCCAAGGAGAGCCAAGATGAGGGGCACAGAGCTGCACTTCCAAGTGCCACAATCTGCTGTAAGCTCACTCCCAAGGTAAAATCGCTCCTGCCAAACCCAACTGTTCTAAGTTAAGACAACGCAGTTTCCATGGTAGGAAATGCTCCCTGTCAACAGCCCAGAGGAAAGAACAGGTTAGGAGATCACAGGTGATCTGGTCACCAGTTAGACAACAGCACTGGTCAAATGCCTTCATCGGTTACCATTCCTGGTTTCTCTGTGAGAATAAGAACTAGGATGATATTCCTCAGATAGACAGATAAATAACTGTTCATTTACAAAGGAATTCCAAAGGAGTTACTAACAAGTTGACCCTTCTCACCCGACCACTGGATAAATGCACAGAGCCACTCGAGGAGAGAAACAAAAGCTTAGGCAGAGCAGGAACAGTGCAGGCCTCTGCACCCACAGCAATGCCAGCAGGGGTATCCCCAAGGGTGGAACAACAGGGTGAAATGCCTTGCTGCCATCACCCAGCCTGCAAACTGGGAGACACCACGTGTTCCAGTCCACAGCACCTCTGGCTGTGCTCCAGAGGCAGCAGTAAATGGAGCAGCAGAACAAGTATGAAAGCTGCAAGCAATTTAGGACAGAGGTGGCAAAAAGAAGGGGTGCTTTAGGTGTCCACTGCTCCCCTCAGCTGCTGCTGCTCTGGAGAGGGCTCCTCGCTACAGCTGCTGCCCTATAACCAGCAAAGCTGCCTCAAGAGGAGGCAATTTTTACCCATCCTCACCCAATTTTTACCCAGCCCAGGGACCAGTGCAGCCTGAGGTCCATTCTGAGCCCCAGCCCAGCTGAGTGGTGCTGGGCAGAGGGGAAGGTTCACTGGGCAGGGGGAGCTTCACAGCGCAGAGATGTTCCTGCCCACCCATCCACAGCTGCTGCAAGGAGGGAGCCACCTCCCTCCCTCCCTCGGCTATTTTCAGAGGGAATAAACCGGTAAACAAGGACCGAGATGGGAATGCGGTAATGCTTTTACCTGCTTCACCTGCAGATCCACCACCGTCTGGAAGACGTGGGCGACTAGCAAGGAGATGCTGGCGATGAGCAGCGTCATGGCCAGGACCCCCACGGTGACGAGGCACAGCGACTTCATGGCTGCTGCCGCCGAGCACGGACCGCCGAGGCTCCGCCGGGCTCGGGCTCCGGGGGCGGGCGCACTGCGGGCCCCGCCCGCCGCGCCGGGAGGAGCCGCCGGGACCGCGGCTCTCCCCGGGGAGGCTGTCCCGGCTCACTGGGGCCGGGGCTACGCATCCCAAAGTAACGGGCGGTGGCTCCTACCCGCAGGGATTCCTGGCACAGCCGGAACCCTCCTGCCCGCGGGGGATGGCGCTGCTAGAGCGCCTCGCTCGGTGCAGTAGGCAGCGCCAAAGGGCGTTCTGGGAATCAAGCGCAGGAATTCAACAGCAAAACCATTGGGGGAAACTTGCAGGGAGCGCAAAGCGCCTTCTAGACTGAATTAAGCATCGCTGGGAGCGGATTCTGCCACACTTCAATGCAGCTCAGCTGCCACTAGCACAGTTAAGCCGCTCCTGAAAAAGAAATCAACTCAATGTACCTGCTCTTTTAAAAGCCAGTGGGATGTACTGCTTCACTTTGCCACCCACCACCGCCAGCAGGAGAGAAAGGCACCTGCAACAGCGATGGAAGTCATGCCAATCCCTTTCCAGCACGGCCTTCCTGTGGCACAAGAGGAGGGAAAGCCCTGCGACACAGGGCTCCCATCCCACGTCCCATCCGCAGGCTGCCAGCAGCACCAGTATTTCCCAAGGCATGAGTCAGTTCCCTCTCCAAACCACGAGGACGGCAGCTTGCCAGCAGCAGCCTGATCCAAGTAATGCCTTCCTGAGCAAGGGGGCAAGTGGCCTATCAGGTGGATTTCCTTCTAAGATGGACTGAAGCATCTTCCCTTAGAAATTCTTCTTCCTGTAACTGTGATTGCACCAACAGTGTTATGTTATTATGTGCCCTTTCGGATATTTTTGCTTATGAAAGGTTCTGAGGTCACATGTCACAGTTGTTTGGAAAAACAGAATTTTTGTGGTTCCACCCAGGCAGGGAAAAAAAAAAAAAAAGAAAGAAAAAGGAAAAAAAAAGTTGTTCTGGCAGCTTGCTTTCCATTAGATTCCCATTACAGAGTGGTGTTCATAGCCCTATTCATCACCATCTCTCCAAAAACCAGAACCAGAATACATAATTAGAATCTGGTTTCGAAGGCTAATTTAACTACAGCAGTAGAACGCTCCCCTTAGAAAGACTCTTCCATGGGATTTCTCTCTCTGAAACCATAAACATTCCCTTCCACTGTAAACTATTTTAGCTGAACCCTGGCACAAATATTTATAGATCAAGCAAAGATTCCTGCAGAATTTTGTGTTTGCTTAGTTCACCCTTTTGGTTTATTTTTCCATAAAAATCTACCCGTGTCATGCACAGAACCACAGTGTTTCATGTAGCTTTGTCGAGGCAGACATAAAAGCTACACTGGTCATAGTCCATAGCTGAGAAAGAAAGGAAGATTTTTTATTTCCTCTACTGCTATTCTTATACCTCTTCACAGTGGCTGTGGCCTAATTCAAGATTGGCTGCTTAGCAAACAATGACAAGGCTGTCTGACAAACAATGACCATTCACACCATAAAACGCTCAGCTGGTATAGTTACAAAGGTATAGTTGCTACATATTATCCACAAGTTCTTCCTTGTACACTCTTAATGTCCCATAACAAGACTATCTTCTCTCATTAATTATCTTATTGGCCTTCTCCATGGGTTTTACTAAAGCTGCACAATTTCACTGTAATATTCTCACAAGTAAATTCTGACTGGTTTTAGGTCTGACTCTGTGAGACCCCCAAACCAGCTGTCTCCTCAGTTTCTCCATGCAGATTTTCTAGATTCTCAGTGTGAATCATTTTCTTTATTTTGGCAAATTATTTTATCTTTGGAAGCCAAGGAAGTGCTCTCCAGCCATCACACCCTGCAAACACTCTTGTGAGGAGTGGCTCCACCTCCGAGTGCAGCCTGGGAATGCAGTGGGTGCTCAAGGCACAATCCTGTGTCATAATTACAGAGCCCTGAAACAAGCAGAGGCACATCTTCCCTTTCCAGCATCAAGGTGATATTACTGAGAGAAGAGGCACACAAGGCCCACATTCTGGAAAGCATGGACATGGTGAAATTGTCCTGTCCCATGCACTGGGAATATCTTTAATTAATATAAAAAGCCAGACTTACTGAGACTGTGATGTGGCTCCTTCAGTTTGTACAACACCAGGTGCTTGGCTCCTGGGGTCTGTGTAAGGCAGGAAAAGCTTGTTAGGGAAGGAATTAGGAAATCACACAGCACAGTATCAGCCAAATAAGAACAGATCCCAGAAATCCTTCTCCTGTGGTTTAGTAACTATCACACATTTCTTCAGAGAGTGTTTAATGCTTCCCACAACAGAGGGCTGGAACAGCACACAGGAGGGTGGGGTATTGTTCCTTGTCTCTTTGTGGGCATCCATAGCACTGGATGGATCTCTGGACTTTGACACCCAAGATAGGAATCGTGCTTGCCCTTACTTAATCATCTGCCACTGCTGACAGACCTGTTCACACCATGTCTGACTGGATGCAGGCCTTGCACTACTTTCTTCAGGAGCTGTGGCCTCGGGGCACACAGAGACATCTAACAGCCTCTCCAGGACCAAATGTAGTTTCACTTAAACACCAAAAATGCAGCTGTAACTACAGAAGTGCTGTACTTAATAAACACCCCACCAGTTTCTGTCTTACCTACAATTTGGGTAGGCTTGTCACTCATCTCCTGGTGCTGCATGATGTCTGCAGTGTGCTTCCCTCTATGGATCTGTGCTACCTGGCTGCCCAGCTCATGCACACGACATTAAACACATTACAGAAAAGCTGCAGGTCCCTCCCATTCCCAGTGTCCTGACCAAGAGCCTATGCTGGCTGCAGCTCCACAGCAAGGGCCAAGAAGGACAGCAGCACAAGCCTTAAATGCAGAGAACACTCCCAGCCTTGGAGAACACCCAAGTGCATCAATAACATACAAGGAAAAGGTTTCCAGAGGCTTTGCCCTTCTCTCCCTGCACAGCTCACACACATCCTTGTCATCAGAGAATGTACACACACTGTGGGTTTCTAGCACTCTACACTTAATTAATAAAATCATAACCTAATTATAAGATCCTGATTTCAGCTGAGAGTTCAGACATTTCTGAAAGGTTTGTAAGTGGGTAGTGATCACATTTCACTGTCTCAGGCTTTAATTTATTCTTCCTACAGAGGCAAATTAACTGCTGGCAGGAAAGCAGTTCACTGTAGGGCAGAGCTATGCTGCAACTACTGGGTCGATCAGCGACCTTGGAGAGGGCTGGGGGTAAAGCTGGTGCTTTTGTAAGAGCAGCCTTTGCTCTTGGGTTAGAACACTGCTTGACTTCCAGATTTGGGACAGTGACATCTCGGGAGATGGGACAATTGCCTACAATAGCATTTAGTTTTGTTTCTGAGGAAATCAAATACTTTTAACTGTTAAGAGATTAGCAGCAAAAATGCCTTTCATTCTGAAATTTGGGCCTGACGCGTGTTTTTGACACTCCCCAGCTAAATAAGCGCAGTCCTTGTGGATTGCAAGGCACAAGGACTCACACACAGGCATGTCCAAGAGCGATACATGCCATGTGGCACATTTTAGAATCACACACACACAACCATATTCTCCGTAACTTGAGCTATACCAAAATTAGTATGTGCAGCCACTCACACCCATCAGCTGCTTCTGGTGGGGTTTGCTGCTCCCCTGACTCATCTGCCTCATGACTCAGGAGTGGTGAGCTGTGCTGCCTGTGAGGGACCGAGTATCGCTCCAGCCACCTTTTCCTCACTGTCCTTTCCACCAGGATTTCTCCCCTCACACAAACCTGAACCCCTCATTCAAAACACCTCCTTTCCAGCACTGACAGAGAGCAGTGCTACAGCCCTCCCTGCTGAACAGGGAAATAGCTTCTGGGGAGGGGGAATGTCACCAGTGGCTGTGAAACAGAGACCTTGCTGGGAAAGGAAGGCAAGCAAGCTGCAGGGCATGCACTGGGATGGGAGGGAGATCTGGCAAGTGGCACTGTCTGGGTAACTTACACAGGTGTGCTGAGGGCCTGGCTTGCAGGGCCCATCTCATCAGTGAAGCTCCTCCTGTCAGAGTTTTACTGCCTTAATTCAGGTTTTAGCTTCTGCAATGCAGATTGCAAGAGGAAGAACGCTGTCTTTTCAAGTGCTTGATCTGATCCTCTTGAGCATTGCCCACAGAGAGTGACAGAGTTTTCCAAGCCCGCAGTTTTCTATACGGCCCTTGAGGCAGCTCCAGGATGAACCAGGTTTACTTGTTCTGCTGCTGCTGAGCACTGCAAACAGCCCTGGCTACTGGGAACACCCTCTGCACGCCAAGGGATAAGTGCAAGTGTGGAAGCAGCCAGGGAGGAGAACCAAAAACACAACTGATACGAGCCCATGCTGTTCCCAGCAGTAGAGCAAAGGAGAACCTGGCAAAAAAAAAAGTCTGGAGAAATGCAAAACCAGACCAGGATTTTGTTCACTCTTGCCTTGCAAACAAGATGACAAAGCCTGAACCACCACAAAAACATATCTCTGTTTTTGGTCTAGGGAGACCGATAGGGAGCGGGCAGGTTTCTGACACACGTGGCTAATGGAGTCAGGTTAGACATGCAGGTCAGGTATTTTATCAGTCACACATTCCCCATCAACACCTGACACTGCAGAGGGGAGACTTTACCCTCCAGCCTTGAAAACCTCTCCTACTAACCCTGGACATGACAGACATTATGAAGAACCTCTTACTTCAAACAGAATCCATGGTGATCATGCACTTGTTTGTTCCTGTAGTATGGTGTGTATGCCTCCTAAAACGGGAGGGATTACAGTCTACAGCTGCCAGTGGGACTTCAGGGCCCAAATCCCATGGCAGTGGATGAACATTCCAGCCCCTGACCCAGACCTTCCTGAAGGGAGGGGACGGAGAGAGACCTATTCCATTTATTTGCCCCATTTGGGACTTGGATTTAATTTCAACCCATACCTAGTTTTAAGTGAACTGCACTAGGGAGGGCACATTTAAAATGAGCAAACCAATGGCACATGTTTCCCTCACTTGAGAGTGCTGTCCCACATAAATGCCACTCTGACATACAAAGGTGAGGGATGCTCCATAGGCAAGATGAGAGGAGTCTCACTTTGATCTTTTTGTAGCCCATTCTCAACTGCTTTCTGATCTGCATGAGTTCAAGAGCAGACTCTGGCCCTTAGAATGTCTGCTGCTGCTGCTGCATTAAAGCCTAGATGCACATACCTCTCAACAAATTTTAGTGAGGAAAAGTGGCAGTCTTACACAGAGAGATAGAGACAGGGATTTTTACAGTCTCCACTGACTGCATTTGGGAGAGGCTGCAAACCTACAATCAGTGTCTGCTTTGTTCTGAGACTCTCTCGTATCACAGCCTGAGTTTTCCCCCATTCCTGGAGTAAACATAGGGATTGAAGGCTGCAATTAGATGATCTCGCCAGCCTACATCACATTATGATTTACTCAGGCAATCAACTAACTCTAATTAAAACTCTGCAGTGTAAGTATCGTCTAGCAGGCAGCACCAGCGGCTCCAGAGCAGCACAGCCAAACTCTCTGGAGCCTTCCCATGCACAAAACCTGGGGTGTCCATCCTTAAAGTGCACCAAACTCGCTGCCACAGAGAGACCAAAAAGGCTCACACTGGAAGTCCTTCCCTGATGGCCAGTGACCAGTGCACTTAAATGCAAAGCTGGCAGGCCCAGAATGAGTCATCCTTATCCCCGGCTGGCCAATGGCAGCCACTGGAAAACAAATGCTTTGTATGTCAGCCTGGATACAAACAGCTCCTGTGCCAGCTCAGACAAGGAGGCTGTGTGTGGGACAGCCCTCAGCTCCCATCTCTGGCAGGGCAGCACTGCCTGAGGGCATGAGAGCCACCAGCTTCCCTGGAAACGTGCCAGAGGTGGTGGTCTCAAGTAACCAGGTCAGAAGGATGGGGGAAATGATGTGCAAAGGGTTAAAGGCATGAAGAGTATCCTAGGGGTCTAATGCTTGTGGGAAGGCTGTGGAATCTCCTACCTTAGGATCTGTTTTCCCCTGTAACTCCCAGCCCCCGAGGGCGGTGCAGAGCCAGGCTCTGCAGCAGGTTGTGGCTCCGAACTCCTGCTGAAGGCAAAGCTTTGGCCCCACGATGTGCTGGCACCGGTGTGTAGCAGGGTTTTATCCCAGCACAATAAACAAAATCCCAGGACTGTTTGGATGGGCAGGACGCCAGGCTCCCTTCAGGACAACTGCTCACAGCTGCTGACAGCAACGCTGCCTTCAACTGTTTGTCTGCTCAGCACAGAAGAGGCACTGAGGAAAAAACACTGAGGGGGAAAGGGAAGGAAAACGGTACCCAACAACAAAGCCAAGCAACTCAGCACCCTTTGGCTATTTCTAGGTCTGTGCTTCTTCCAGAAGCCAGCTCCTCTGTCCTCATTGCTTGCCAGATCCCAGGCTCCAGCCCCAGTGCCATGTTGCACTTGGGTGCCTGCCAGACTCAATTCTCAGTATTTAATATCTTAGATAGAGGCCAAAAGCAGAGCTGGGCCCTAGGATGGGAGTCATTAGGCTTCAGCACAGTCTGCAATACCTTGTGTAGGTCAGCTGTGTCCCGTGGCACCAAAGGAAACACTTTGGGGAAGCAAAAAAGGGCCCCCCGCCATGGTTCTAGCATGTGACTGGGGCCTCAGGATGGAGCCACTGCATCGGCTGCTGGCTCAGGGCTCGCCCTGCCCTCTGACACGACTGGGTGGGAAAGGACTTGATGCTTTCTCCTGTCATCAGACCCAAGCAGCACATGACTAAGTGCCCAGTGACATCGGCCCTCACACACTCAGCCCGGGAAAGAGGAACTTGCGAGAACAGATTCAGAACAGGACGCACAGATCTGATGGCAGCAAAACTGCACTTCGAGGCACACCAAAGATTCCTGCTGCTGCCTTATTTTATATCCCTGGCTTTTTATTTCAGGGAGGAAAACTATGTACCACCAGTGAAGGCTGCACTACAACACCTCCCTGCAACTCTGTGGTGCCAGACCTGTAATCAAACTTCAGGTCATGAAGATAAGCATTACCATCACAGCTTACAGACCACTTGGGAGAGTCCCTTGCCAAGAGTCATCCCCCACACGGTAAACAGCCAGGCAACACAGAAAACAACACAACCCCCCCCCTCCTTTGAATTAAATCATGTGATTTATAAAACAATACCATTTTCTTGCAGCTTCTAGACAAGCAGTACCTAAAATATGAGGGCATCAACACACATATTCAGAATGTCTACAAAGGTTTGGCCTAAGTAAAAGAGTGTGGAATTTTACTACACTTCACCTGTCTTTTATTCTGCATTTTCCTAACAGCCTGACAACATAAAGAATCCACAAGGAAGTCAAAGCATGATGTCTCCAGGATGTGAGACAACCAAGAGAGGCTGTCAGCAGGATTTTACTGGAAAATCTCATTTATGGTTCAATTTCTAAGAGCTGCTGAGTACCACAACTTCAGAGAAGTCTGAGATGAACTTGAGATAATTTAGCTAAGTATATTCTGCTTTGGTTTATACCTGGGAGGAGGTAAAAAGCAATGGGCACCAACTACGAAAGGGAACCTGGAATGCAGCTGTACCAGCTGGGGAAATGGAAAATGAAGAACAACAAAATAGAAACATGGCTTGCACAGAATGACTAATAAACTGAAAAAAAGGTCGAATAACAGCTCATAGGAAACCAATCTAGGAGGAAAAGGGATGTAGGGAAAGTTGTCATTGACACTACTGTCACAATGCAGAAGTCCAGAGAAAGCACAGGAAATGCAGTAAGAGAGTGGCAGGGCAAGCAATAAGCTCTACCTCAAACCCAAGAAGGAATTCCAAGTCAGATGACTAAGGTAGGTAGGAAAGAATTGCATTAGACCTCTTAGATGTTCAGAGTCAGCTAAGCAAGGGTGAAATGTATTCTAAGATGGAAACACAGCAGAGCAAACTCAGCATCACAACTTGTGTCCTTAAAAATACATGGAAAACCTGTGTACTCTGTGCTTCTCAGCCTGGGTAAGCCTTGGGAAGTGACATCCCTGTCCAGGCTGGGTCACTGTTCTTAAAGAAGAATTACACCAGGCCTCAAGTGGACTCCTGATGCCCCTTTTAGCTGCCTTCCAGATTTTAATGGCTGGTAATGGAAAGCAGGTCTGGATCTGGCATGTCTTTATTACTAACCAACCACTCTTTGAGATGTTAATAGCAACTGAGAGTAAGCATCTCCTCTCTGTTTAGGAAGGAAGAGCCTTTCCTGCCAGCCATACTCCTCCTGTGCCACCTGCTGACTGCTGTGCAATGTTGCACAAGAGTGTCCAGGGTTCACAGCTGAGATAATCCAAAAAAACCAGGAGAGGGACGGGGCAGAATGACAGTCAGGGTCACGGTTTCCTTCAAAGTGCATGAATACTTTGTCCTTCCCATTTTTCTACCTGCTTGGGTGGGGATCCAACACAGAAAGTGTCAAACAAATGCCTGGAAAATCTCCAAGGCATTAGAGCATTGAATTTTAGATTTTAATCTGGCTCCTAGGGAGGCTACTTTAGCCAAAGCTCTGAGGGTTAGGGTTAAGATGGGAAAAGGAGATGTGACATTGTTCCTTTTCCCATCTCCTTTTAACACCATTTCCAGTTAAACTAGAAGAGGAATTCTTCACACTGAAAGGATCAGTGGTGCTGAACATGGTTCTACCTTGCTGCTCCCAGAGCACATAGCTGCAGGAGCAGCACTTGGCATGTTCCAGCAACAGAGCTGCCTGCCTGTGGCCCTTCCAGCTGTCCCAGCAGCACACCCACAGGGACTAACAGGGCTCCCAGATTTGTATTTCTTTCTTATTTACTCACATTTCCATTTTGTTCTGTTGCAGAACTGGAGGAAGCACCGAATACACACAAGGATTTAAAAGTGTTCTCTCCCCGGGACCAGACAGTGGCCAGGCTCACAGGAGCTCCCTAAATACATCCCCAGCTGCCTGTCAGACCCAGGATAGCGGGACAGAAGCACATGGGTTGTGCTGAGCATGGCATTTCTCACTGGGGATTCCCTGTCACCTCACTAGATGGCACAGCTGCAGGAACAACAGAGTTCCTCTGAGACACTGCCCGTGGGCCACCCCTTCCCAACAACAGCTCTGGCTGCTGCCTTGGCCAGAGAGCTGGGAGAGTAAATATCTGCCCTCCTGTTTTGGTTTTGGTTCTCAAACATGGAAAGGGATCAGGCTTGAGGCTCCTGATCTTGGGCCAGCCAGCTGGGAATTCAGCAAAGTCACGTGTGGCTTC
Source organism: Lanius collurio (assembly GCA_020086605.1). Lineage (NCBI taxonomy): Eukaryota > Metazoa > Chordata > Aves > Passeriformes > Laniidae > Lanius > Lanius collurio. Next base: position 7,172,015 of record JACBWW010000034.1, on the reverse strand, counting down.
TCCAAATACTCTCCTACTTTTCCAATGCTCTCCCACTTGCTGAGCAAACAATGGTGTAGTGGAGCCTTGCTCACAGAACACTGCTCTCCAAACTAATGCGACATCAGGAATGACTGTGAGAACAAACCGAAGTCTTGAAACAATTGGAAACAGAATTGTGTCCCTGAGACTTTAAGAATTTGTAAAGACAACTTGTTTGGCTCCGATGGAAAAAAAACCCCTCAGTTACAGTTTGGAGCATTTCTGTTTATCTGCTTTGGAAATCCTCTTAGCAGACAGAGGTCTCCAAGTTCTACAGGGTGTGAGCACTTCAAGAATTGCTAGAGGAGAAGGAACCAAAGCCTCCAAACTGTGCACAATGGTTCGTGCATTTGCTTCAGACCGGCACCTCAGCCCTCCGTGACCCTGCTCAGCTCTCCCCTGTGCAGCAGCTCTGCTTCTAACACTTGGTACGTGATTGGCAATTCAGGAGTTTCACCTTAGTAGTCACCCAGACCCTTGTTTTAAAAGAAACAGGAGATAGATCAATTCTAGGCATCCTAAGAGGAGTTGCAAAGCAAACAACTTGGCTGCTGCCTGCACAGGTGATCACTGTTACAGGCAGGAGTGCAACTCATTACATCCACATGAATCCTTGCTGCCTCTGAAAGGGAAAGGTCTTCTAGGGACTGTCCAGGAGTTGTCTGGGAATGTGGCTTACTGAGCTCTCTTTCTCTGCCTGGCTGTGCAGCAAGCTTGTGTCTTTGTCACAAACTTTGTGACTCCTGAGCACTCAAAGCAACCAGGGTGTTTTGCTTTAGTTTCTTCTACAGGTACCGGATGAAAAAGTCTGGCACCACAAGAGGCCTGAATGAGCATGGAGATGAATAGAAGCAGGGGAGACCTTTGCTCTGCTCATTAAAGCAGCACCCTGCCTTTCATGGTGTGCATTTCTGTATCTTCAAAATAAACTCTTCCTTAAGGATTCCTGCAATAGTCTCTGCTAGGCTGTGTTTGCTTGCTGTCTCTTCCTTCCTAAGGTGTTTCATCAAATATGCTTAAGGAAAGAAATGTGGGGTTAGCAGCTCCAAACACTACCCCTTCATCTGTGCTGAGGGTGGGCAGAAGGACGCCGTTCTAGTGTAATGCTACAATAATTAATGGGTTGTGTCTGCTCTGCTCCAGGGAGTGACTGGGGAGTTGAAATTGCAGTGCA
>JACBWW010000034.1:6994158-7150834 GCA_020086605.1 Lanius collurio | reverse complement strand
GATTCCAGCAAAAAGATTTGGACAGGCAGATGTCCCTTCCCTCTGGCTCTCTGACCCCTCTACCTGCCCCCTGCCCTTGGCACAGGGCTGCAGCTTCAGAAATTGTTTTAGCTTTGCTCCTTGAACACAACTGGGAGTGCACTTAGCAGTGACCTTGCCCAGGGGCTCTTACTCTCTACACCTGAGTCTCCTATTAAGAAAATTTTGGTAGATTTGTCCAATATGTGTGGCAAGTCCAAACTGTGATACATGAACCATGTAAACCAATCCTTTCATTTTCAACACAACCAATTCCTAGGAAAGGGGAGATGCTTTTATTAATATTTTGACTGAGCTTGCAACTATCAGAAACTGTGGAAAAAATTATCAGGAAATCTAAAAAAATTCCTTGAATTAAAATGCTCTTGGCAATAACTGAGGACACCTTAGGAATAACTCAGTAATTTCTTCTCCCTACACAAGACTCAAACTAAAGTTCAATGAGCCCATTCTGCTTAAATGAATCGTGGTAGGTACAGTATGGAATTCAAAACTAAACAGGAAGAAATTAGCTTAGATATAGGGAGAAATTGTTCCCTGTGAGGGTGGGGAGGCCCTGGCACAGTAGGCCCAGAGAAGCTGTGGCTGCCCCATCCCTGCAAGTGTCCAAGGCTACATTGGACAGGGCTTGGAGGAACCTGAGCTAGTGGAAGGTGTCCCTGCTCATGGCAGAGGGTGGGACTGGATGATTTTTAAGGGCCCTTTCAACTCTTCCTTATTTCCTGCTCATTTAAAATAAGAGCTATAAACAAGAGTTAAAAAATGTTAAGGGCTTTTATTATTAATCTTGAAAAACATAATATTTTTAACAATGTACTTACATGAATGCAATCACTAACGCATACAGCACCTTCACTTGGACAGATTTCACTCCTTTTCCTTGGAATTCTTTGTCGTCACCTCCTGAGTTCTGATCATTGGTGACGTGGCTGAAAACAGCAGAAGAATGGATTAGCTGAACACCACCTTAGGTTCAAAACGTTGAGGCCTCTAGAGCAGACACCTGAAGCTTCAGAAAGTCCTCCCATAACAAGTTAAGCTTTATCTACCAAGCTCTTACAGGTGCAGCTTTAGTTTGCAATTCTTTATGTGAATATAGAAAAACCACTGAGGAGATTAGTGGTGGCAAAGAACAAAAACAAGAACACTTACCACCTTTGACTTATTCATATAAATAACTTGATTAATTTTACCTACATCAGGTCACTTGTATGTCCCTGAGACAAATGCACTGTGTGATGAGGAGAAATAATAATTACTCAAATATCTGCAATGAGACTTAAAGGGGAAGAAACTGGAATAGGCACTTAAAAAAAGTGCAGAGAAAAGAAATCCCATCTCATTTGGCATCCTGCCATCCCAGGAGCTCATGCAACTAAAGTTTCGGAAATCTTGCAGTTTTCATCAAACTGTCATCGGCTTGTTAAAAATTTCCTATAATTGGCTGTGGCAGCACACGAGGACACCCCGAGCAGCTGCCATGTTTGACATGTTAAGATTCTTGAAGCTTATTAGAGTTAAGGCATTGTGGAGTTAATCTGATTACCCTCCCAGGAGCAGGATAATGGAGAAGTGGGTACTGCTAGTGAAACTAGTGTGTGCTAGGAAAAGCTCAGGTTGTGCTGTGTTTCTTCAATAAAACAGGAATATTTTTAGTAATTTCTGGCACCTTGCTTTTTTATCTGTAATGATTCCACCAGATTTTGCAGGCTTTCTATCTTGTTCTGTAGACTCTTTGGTGTGGGCTCAGTAGTTTCCCTGGACTGAGAAGCTAGGGGAAAAAATAATATCATCATCCACAAGAATATAAAAAGATCATTACAAATTATCTAAACATTCCCTTTAAATTGAAGTTCTAAGGAAATAAAATCTACACCAACTTTTTCAGTAAAAAAAGACTCCATACGGAGTCTCCAGGTATTATAAACAGAAATTAAAAGCAAACAACGTAAATATGTTTCAGAGCTCTTTCTTAGAGGGATCAAAGTAACACAACAGCTTTGTTTTATAATTCCCAGGAAGCTCTGAGCATTATGAATAAAACAATACAAACAAGCCCAGGACTGGGGCTGTATTAAAAAAGCCTTAGAAACTGAACCTCAAACAAGTACTGTAAGAAGCAGGCTACTCAGCTCAGTGAAAGCACCTCTCACTGTCCTAAAATGTGCTCTTCCACCATGCTTGCAGTAGCAGCCTCTCCAGCTGCAGTTTTGATTTAATCCTAATCAAAATACATTAACAAGATTTTCTTTTATGAAGTATCCTTAAGTTCTGGATTAGAAACATCAGAATTTGTGCTGTATTGAATTTTTCAACTTCAGGGACCACTGTCATTATCATGTGTTTGGCAAAAAAAAATTCCTGCATTTGGATATTTACATATGGCAGGAAAAGAAGGAGTTCTGAACCAAAATAAAAGCAAGAACTGAAGGCAAATGGTGTGGTCACCTTCTATTTCCCTATCACCTAAAGCATCTGAGGAACCTGGCAAACAACAACAGAAGCTTTGGAAGCTTCTAGATTATCTCAAGCTTACATGTAAACCCAACCATGCAACACCATGTAACACTCTGCTCCTGAAGCACATCAGGAGCCACATCCCAGTTTCAGAGGGCACTAAAAGTACACAGCACACTACAGAAATAAATCTATTTTTCTTACACTGCATTCCTCATGGCTGTTATGGGGGATTATCTCCCACCATTGCTGCTGACATCCACAGAGGGAATGTCACTGTCTGAGCTTGCTAATTCTTGAAGAATCCTCTTTATATCCTGCCATGGCTCTTCCTTCAAAATGTCGTTGGAAGGCATCTGAAATTAAATAATTCAGTTAAAAAGTATTTACAAAGGCACTCTGTTGTCAGTTCTTACCTCAACTCATCCACATGCACATATTTTTTCCCCCTGTACTCTTGTTTTGTCCTTTTTAACCCATGACCCCAGGTATTGCTGTAGAGGGCACAGACACAGAACTGAAGGGAGACACAGGAGCACCTGAGGGTGTTTTCCAGGCACTCATTCCTACAGCAGCTGAGCTGTCTGCAGATACAAACCCCTTTATTGCCACAGTAATCTCAGGGATGAAGTGCAATATTATTCTCATTTTACTGCTCAGGACTTGAGGCAAAGGCCTGGTTCAAAGAACCTGATTCTTTCAGTGAAACTGGATTTTTCACTGCTTAAAACTGGATTTTTTATCATTTCACATGTTCAAAGCGCTGCTCCCACTGACCTTTGCTCCATCTGGGGATGGAACTGGTTGGAAACATTTTGCTACTCCATTTTCATTAAAAAAATAAAATGTAGTTTTCAATGGCAACACAGTTTCAGAAGGGCTTATATGGGGAACAAATCCTTAGCTTCATAATGGGTGTCAAAGTGATACCGAATCAGACCAAATCCTCCTTTCCCACATTAGAGCCAGGAAACCAGACTAGCACCCAGGTAGAGTCTGTCTCCAGTGTTGGAGCTACCTCCTTTTGTACAATAACTAATGATGCAGGAATGAAGAAGATTAAAGTAGACTTTGATTCAAATGCTCCTGCAACCTGTTGGGTCCTCACTGTGGTACTAAATTAAAAATCAGTCATTTCTCCTTCTTTATCTTCAGAAGAATAAATTGATTAACTCAAAGAAAAAAGAATGGGAGTGCCTGATGATGCAGGGATTTCACAGAAGAAACTATCCTTGTTCCTTGATGAAAATGTTTGCCACCACATCAGGAAGTAAAGCAGAAAATACTCCTGAAAAATGCCTGCACTAACTTGTAACCTCCTACAGATTTTGAGGTTAAAAGTAACAAAAATATCAGTGAGATACAGGTCACTTCTGGAGATTTATACAAAAACTATAAAGAAAACAGCTAAAGACTTTCTTTAATGAGAGATTAGAGTTATGTTTTCTTTCATGAAAAATCAGAACACTAGAATTTTATTCAAATCTAAATGTAGATGTCCAAAACCAAAGGGAAGAACAATGATGTGGATAAAACAGATCAAAATCAATGACAGCCGGCTGGGAGAAAGATCTAAAATCAAGTAGATGATAAAGCGTATCAGGAACTATGTACAAATCTGTCTTCACTGCCAAATGTGATTTACAGAAAAAAAAAAAAAAAAAAAAAAAAAAAAAAAAAAAAAGAGTAGAAACCAAACTCCTTACAGATCAAATTTAATAGTTTATAAATATTCTTGGTGGTAGAGGTAAAATAAACTCTTAGCACAATCTATAGGATTTTTTAGTTGTCCCATTGTTTCTTACACACAAAAAAACCTCTGAAAGGCCACAGCCACATGTGAGGCTACAGAAAATCATTTCATTGTCAGTGTTGGAAGTTCACTCTTGGGCACTCTAAGCAGATGCTCTCCCATGAGGGAACTCCATGTTATTTTTACTGTTCAGGACATGCTGGTTTCCCATGCTGAGGCAGACACTCACCTGAGGGGCAGAGCTGGGCAGGTGCAGGGCGGGGGGGTGGAAAGCCGAGTGCAGGTGGGACAGAGGCACAAAGTGCTGCAGCTTCCCTGAAGCAGAAGCTGAGGAGTAGCCTGGGCCCTGCAGCTCCTAAGGAAAAACAATAAAAGTTCCCCAGCTTGGTCATCCTCCCTCTGAAGCACTTTTTGTATTGCTTAGGTAGAGCTGTATTTTGAATACAGCACTTTGCTCCTCTTTTAAAGCCAGCAAGTGGGGTGGATCACTAAAATTAAAGATATTTTCTTATGATAAATGCTGTTCCCAAGGTACCATTCATCTGGAGCAGTAGTCTCACTGCAGCCTGTATAGTCCATGGCTATAAATAAGGCAAAAGCTAAAAATATCCTCTATTCATCTCAGTAGTGAAGACAGGGATTGGACTCAATGTATGATTTTGTTTTCCTTACTGTACACATAGCACTTCAAAATCCTGCAATCACAGACATGTGCAGCACTGAGGAATTCTACATAGAAAAGGCTTTCAGAACACAGACTTGTCAGAGGTTTTTTCACTAAAGAGTGCTAAACCTAAAGTCAGGCCCCAAAGCAAATGCACCTAAGGTTGGGCCCATGCTCCTCAGCAAAGCCCTCACCCTCACATCCAAGGTGTGCTGCAGCCTGCAGCGCGTCGCCTCCTGCTCCTGGCACTGGGTGATGCCCTGGCACGCTGCCAGCTGCAGGGATGCCTGCAACAGGGCACAGAAGGGGCATGGAGGAGTTGTGCCCTCTGTGCTTTACACTCCTTCCTGTCCTCTCTCTGGGGGTGCACACAGATGCTGTGTTTATCTCCTGCTACCAGCACAGAAATACTGCAGGATGCCTTGGCTGACGGGCTCACAAAAGCAGCTGGTTATCCAAGCCTGGCAGCCATAACATGCACACCACAATGTCCCAGAAGGGGCAATGTCCTTCCAGGGCCAGTCCCAGATCTACTGAACACCTCTGGGATTAGAGGATTCAACTGAGGCAAAACTGTACTTATTCTTCCTTATAAAATTTACTCTGAAAAGGGGTGAGAATATCAATACACTACAAGAAAGGTAAGCTTCCAGTGACAAGCATTTAAAGTCAGAAATGCTACATTTGGCAGGAGGTATCACAATTCTTTTGTCATTCTTGTAGAGAAATTGGAGAATGACCTTGCATAGAAATTTACATCCTGCAAAGTCTGAATCCTGAGAGGACTCTTCCCTCTGGAACAGCAGAAGCTTACCTGCAGGGCACCTGGGATTTCTGTGCCAGTCAGACCACACCTAACTTTAGGGGTCAGGCATGACAGCATCAGAAACCTCACCTAGTAAAGCTAAAAGGTGAATAAAACAACACCGTGCTCTTTAAAAATTCCCTCATACAGAAGAACAAAGAAAGTAGCTGTGCCCAGAGTCAGTGGAAGGTTCTACAGCCTGTATGATACATTTACTTTAAATACCCTGCAGTTGAGATTTCCCAGAGCTATTAAGGAATAAATCAAGAATTCTCTTAATGAAAATAGAAGCCTTTTACCACTAAAAAACTCTTCAGGTGAGGATCTTACAGTACATGTGAAAAGAACATATTAAATCCAACCCTTCTCTTCCCAGGTGACTGTAGAGGACCTGAGAGCTTCCTTAAATTACCTTATCAAGAGCTATCTCCATCTTAGATAGTTTTTCCATTTGTCTTGTGATCTCAGGATCTCCAGGTCCCCAGAAATCCTGATATTTTCTGCTCTAATGCAGCTCAATTTTTGACTTAGTTTACTATTTTCTTCTCTGAGATGATGCTTTTCCTGAATTTACGATGAGGACATAGTATGAGTCAAAAATCTATAAATTATAGACATTTGTCTTCTGTAAATTTTTTTTAATCTTGGAAATATCTGAACTAACCCTTTGAGAAGCTTAGATATTGCATCTTACACAAGGATGAGGTTTTCTAACAAGAAGAAAGGCCTAACAAGGAAAAGTACAACAGGACTGGTCTCAGTGAACCAACATCACTGATTTTTGATCCATTTTCACACTGGAATTTTAAGTTTCAGCATTCACTGGATCCAAAGCCAGAGAGGAAGTAGGATAGGTTATATTGAACAGACAGGAAAGATTGTTCAGTAAAATACAGCTGATGGCAACTGAGTGATTTGTCCCAGAAAGTGAAAAAGGACTCATTTGTGATGGACAGGCCCTGAAAGAGAGAGTTTACATCCAGAACTGCCTCAGAATCCAGAGGGGAAGCACCATGGACCAGGGTCAGAAGGATCCAGAACGTGTAAGCTGACATTTTTAGGAAGAACTGGTATGTAAGAGCCTGATCCTCATTGCAACTACCCTTGCTCTTCCAAGAGGAACAAACATAAATTAAGACCTGTCTCTGCAGAAGGCTGATTCCCATGGACACCAAGGAAAACTATTTTGGTCTTTCATGGGCTGACTGTGCTTTTGCCTGTGCATTTCTCCTAAGACTCTCCCAATCTCTCTAAATGCAGAGACAAACTTTTACATGTGCTCTTGTGACCTTAGCTGCGTTTGCCATTGCCTCTTACAAGAATTTAATCTTGCTCTGTAGTGCATCTATCTGCCCTCTCTTGGCTGTGATCTGCTTCTGCATTCTCACTGCAGCTTCCAGAACTGGAAAACACAAGATGAATTCTCAATGAACAACAAGGATTATGACTGCAATACTTAAAAAAATTCTCTTGTTGATAAGACAGATGTGTGCGATTTTTGGGAAGTTCAATCCATGGTTACCATTGCCATCAGATCCCTCCAGAGTCTTTAGAGCAGTCCTGGCCTGTTTCAGTTCAGCTTGGGCTGATTTCAACTGCATTTTCAGTCTACTTCCAGTATTTTCCATTGCCTTGATTTCACCCTGGTAATTCCTCTTCAAATGTCTCTGCTGAGAGTAAGTAAAGATTGAAGTTAGACCAACAAAAAAAAAAAAAAATCATTCTTCTCAACTGAGATTACTGATCTGCTGCCAATTTGTGATAAAGGAAACGCTCCCAAGGGGTACTTTCTGAGGGTTCAGGGGTGTGCAGAGAGCAAAGCATATAACCAGCAGCATCTGGCCAGCTGCTGTGCAGATTTAACAGAGAATATCCTTGGACTTTGGTGGTTGCTTTGGATCCAGATCCTGCTCTTTATAAATTTTAAGTTTTATATTAATATTTATATACTTTATTTTAATTTTCCTAGTTTTATACATCTGTACATATTTTAATATATCTTGATGGGGGTTCCCACACACTAATTGTGAAAACATCAAAGTTGAAGCATTAATTTTTAATAACATTGCAGCAAATTTAAAACAAAACAAAGTCTCACTGTACTTATATATCACTCTTGAAAAAAAGGATTAAGTAGCTATTCTGTGATTTACTAGATATGCATTTTCCATCTCCTGACATGGGCAGTTTCAAGTATTTTTGCTCCTAGTGAGATGGGCTGTAAAGATCATGTTCTCCCCTTCAGGGCCAGACTCCCACACCATGACACAGCTCCCTGGAACAACCTGACCAGCCTGTGCTGGCAGGAACCTTGTGCTGTACCAGCAGCCCTTTTTGGATTCAGCCAGCAGGCTGGTCTTTTATTTTTAACAGGAGCCCAGATTAGCAGCTGTGGGAGCTGAGGGTCCCCACCTGCAAGGACAGCCTGGAGCTCCTGCAGGAGCTCAGCTTTTCCCAGTTCTGCATCCTTCAGTGTTTTCTCGGTGCATGTGTTAACCAGCTGAACCTTCTCCAGCTCCAGCTCGCTCAGCCTGGCCTCCATTTCACATATTCTGGCTTCTTTCTCACCCTTTGCTCTCTGCTTACACAGAAAACAATTATGTGTAATATACACAATTATATAAAATAAGCACAAAGGCGTGTGGATACCACTACTTAAAAATCTCAGTTTGGGGCAAGAAAGAAAACCAGAGTAAAACAGACCAATTACTTGTGTGAAAATTGCTAATCCAGGCAAAGAGGGTACAGCAGAATTGGATTTGAGGGCTTTAAAAAGAATAATTAACCTTACCAGGTGTAGGATATGAACATCAGTTCCATCCTCTCATAGCAGCCCCCCCCATATGCAATCAAATCATATGCACAGTCAAAGAGGAGATGCTTCCAATGATTTCATTTTTTTCCTCAATTGCGGCCACCTGAAGAATAAAAATACAAGGATCAACCAAGAGATTTTTTCTATTTCTACCTTTAGAATGTCCTGGCACATTTCTGGTTTTCCCCAGTACATCTTCAACACCTGAGTTGTACAGAAAAATAAGGTCAGGATGCTCTGGCTCCTTTCTCTCCATTTTAATACCTGAGTAGAAGACTGTTTTTTTTAAACACAGGAAATGAAAAATATTACACTGATGTAAAAAAAAAATGAATCAACTGGCAATGCCAGTACAAAATTTGGAGCACTTAAGGCTAAAGAACTTCAAGTTGGGGAAAAAATAATGACATGAATAATTCATTACTGATTTAATTTCTGCAAGCAGCAAAATGCACCATTTAAAGCACAAAGCACTGTGATTCAGAAACCTATGATAGCACAAAGTAGAAACTGAAGAAAAGAATGAACTTTCTGGTGGGAGGATTTCCAACAAAAAATAATGGATTGAGAAAATGTAGAACCATGTGGGAGTTAGCTCATGCCTATGGTCTGGCAGAAAATACAGGAATCAACTGGATCTTTATTCATAATGCAAAGGAGGTGATCCAATTCCAGCTCACTTTTGAGGGGCTGAAGTATGGAAAAAGGGGAATGTAAGGCAGAGTCTGCTTTGTCAGAAGGAACTCTGACAGCACTCACTAGTTCATAAACACAAACTTCACTATGTTTTCATTAAATACTGCATCAAGTAAGGCATCATGAAGGCCTTTAATTTACCAACCACTCTTACAGACATGCTCACTGCTGAAAATATCACATTCTACAATCTGTTTGGTGTATCTGGTAGCATGAAACTCTCTGGAAATGTACAAAAAGTCATGTTGGAGGTTTACAGTCAGAATCACCAACCTGGCACTCCATTTGTCTGCAACACTCCACCCTCATTTCCTTCAGTGCCCTTTCCATGCTCTGCAGCTGCATGTTTTGGTAGTCCAGCTGCCTCCTGAGCTGGTCCATGGGGATGCTGTTCTCTGTGTTCTGATCCCAAAATCACTTGTTCTGCTCTTTTTCTAGGCTTACTTCTATCTCTTTTTTATGGAGTTTAGTCTATGAGAAATTAAAGTAATTTCCCTCCTGAATAAATAAATCCAGGATTTTTTTGCTCTCTTAATGATAATTTAAAATGTAAATAATGTTAAAAATACTAACATACATATTTCAGAGCTACTAATTTCAACAATATGAATTTAAAGTGTGGCCCAAACTGAATTTACCAAAGGGCATTTGTGCTAATCATAACTGTGGCTGTTGTTTACTGCTTGAGAATTGGATAAATCTTGCAAAATACATGTTAAGGGACCAAAGTTCCTCAACAAAGGGATCTAAACTGTGAGGTTAAAGTGGAGGTAGCTCAGCATCTTTATATGATTTGCATAGGTTTCTATAGCTTTGAATTTATGACAAAGTCTTAATCCTGAATATCCTTCATTGCTACTGGCAAAGGCTCTTGGGCCTCTCACAGCTAATTCAAATTTCTAGTTAGAAATAAGCCTCAAATTTAACTAAAACAAGCAAGGTGCAAATCTGAGCCCTGTCAGTAAGGAGAAACTTTTAGAAAGCAAGAGTTTTTCAGTACTATCCCTTGTTTTTACCAGCAGTTGATGAATCTGGTCATTCAAATTTCCAGATTCTTGGCCATGCTGTGCCTGGTCTCTCTGAGCTTCTGCTGCCTCAGAATGAGCTTGGTGTGACTGGTGCTTAAGGTCTTTGACCTAGAAAAGGCAAATATTCATGAAGAATTACCTTAAGGCATTCCATTTTAAATAGTACATTGGATTTCTTCTAGTTTTCTTCTAGGTTATACTTGAAAGAAGTACAAATGTTATCTTTTGCCCAAGCAGAGTTATTCCCTGGGTGTACTCATAATTGTGTTGTCTTCTTTTAGTGATTAGGCTCAGTTTCATTTCAGAGATAATTGAGGTTCTGGAGAGTAATGTGGCTTCCACACTGATATTTTCTCTCTCCTCTATATGGTGTGGTTTTGTGGGGTTTCTGTTTTTTCCCTTTTTCTCTTAATTTCACAGTCTGTGCAACAAGTGCTTCATTTACACAAAAGCACTGAGAAACGAAAAGAATAGGGCAGAGAGTGGAGTGTAGGAGCAACATAAGCCCTCTCTCAAATTCAGGTTACACTTAACTTCTTCTACACTATAATCAAAACCCAGACTTCATGACCTCTCTCCATCAGGCTTTGGATGCTACTTCCCAGCAGCAGGCACTGTCAAGCTTTATGAGGCAGTGCTGCCACCTCCTGCTCATTTCTTAGCTGCTACACCCTCTGCCCAAAAGAAAACACGGTTCCAGCTCTCCAGTACTACTTTTTAACTGTATTTTTACAGTCTCTTGTCTCCGAGACTCCTCTTGTCTGAATTAGGAAACAATAATAAAACAATTTAGAGAATGGGATTCACATGGAGTTTTATCCTCATAGGTATAATACTTGAGTTGATAAACTGCTGGTTTTTACAACTAAACAATGAGTTGCTTTCTAAACCAGGAGTGCTAGTGTTATTCCTGGAGGGAAGCCTCTGTCTGAGGAAGCGAGCTGTGCCTCTCAAAGCTCATACAGACACTCTCCATGATACACCTGTCCTGGCCTTCATACCTGCTCTCCCGAAGTGCATCTCTTTCCAACTGCATTTCCATCAGGTTGCTCTGCCATTCAGGCTTCAATGAATTTCTTGTTGCTCACAGAGCTCAGTGGTCTAAAGGAGAAAAAACAAACAAACAAATTAAACCAACCAAAATACCGATGATGTGACCTAAATAAAAAAGAAGCTGCTTAAAATAGTGCTGGCTAAACTATCAAACGACTCAGCAGTGACAAGGACCCATCTAAATTTAAGAAGCTGCCCCAAATTTCAATTCACTTCATGTAGCCTCTTGTGCACATCTCCACCTTTCTGAGAGAAACTGCAGAATAAGAGGACAGTTTGGTTATATAAAACCTTGAGAACAGAAGGAAGGAAACCTGAGCCAATCCACACTGTCTTATTTGATTGGAATTGATCAAGCAACAGATTATTTGCTCCATTCCTGAGGGGGTGGCATTAGTTTGAATCATTAGTCCGAGGGAATCAGTAAATTAAATCTTAGTTTGCCATCAGGTTTTAAACTTATTAATGACCCTTCTGTGGGAGAAACTTTCAAAGAGAAGGGAGGAGGAAGGGAGGAGGAAGGGAGGAGGAAGGGAGGAGGAAGGGAGGAGGAAGGGAGGAGGAAGGGTCTATTACTCAGTAGAAGTTTTAAACCTGATGGTACTGATAGGTTTCTTACTGAGGTTATTTGGATTTTCCTGTGTGACTGGTCCTCTGGAGCACTTGTGACACACACACACACCCGCCACAAGCCAAAAGTCAGTTCCAGCAGCACCTTCCATACCTGGATAACTTTTCCCTTCAACAAACCCCCTGCCTGACATAGGCGTCCCGTGAGCGCTTACCGTGAGCACATGAGGGAGAAAAGCTGAGTCCTTGGTCCCGAGCCCAACACTGAGGGGCCAGAAACGCGAGGAAAAAAACTCCTCAGCCTTTCTTCCATCGCCGGCACCGGGGGTCTGAGGCGCCGCCAGGAGCCGTCCGCTTCCCGCCGTGCCTCGCCTTCCCGCCGTGCCTCGCCTTCCCGCCGTGCCTCGCCTTCCCGCCGTGCCTCGCCTTCCCGCCCTGCCTCGCCTTCCCGCCCTGCCTCGCCTTCCCGCCGCGGGCAGCGACGGACGGCCCGTCCCCTCAGCGCTTCGTGACACCGCTCCCGGGCGCTACTGCTGCCCCACCCAGCCGTGGGGAGAGCCGCCAAGCTCCTCCCGCCTACTCCCTCACGGGAAGGAGCCGTCCTGAGCCGGCAGCTGCTCCTGCAAGGTTCGTTCGCTCCGCCGGGAATTGCGGCGCCGAGCCCCTCGGCCGCAATATGGCCGCTGCCCCCTCACGGCGCGGGCGCCATTTAGTGGGCGGGGGGGCCCAGGTGGTTTAGCGATGCCGTGCTGGAGGCTGAAGATAAAAATTCTCTCGCACAGGGGTAGGGAAGAGCTTGGAACATTTTCCATGTGCTATTTGGCCAGTAAGGTGGCATATTTTGGAGGTGAGCTGACTGAAGGTGGAAGTCGGGGTGAGAGGACTTCCTCCCGTCAAAGAAAAGCCCAGAGGATCAAAGGCAGCTTGCCCTAAGTCCAGTTCAGTAATAAAAACTGTAATATTTTAATTTTTACACCAATCTTGTCAGAGAGGGCAAGCTTTTGTGTTCCCTGGTATTTTCAGGGCGAGGGAGAGGGTGCAGAGTCAAGAGACAGTTTTTTCACTTCAGCAAAGGAAATTACATGTCTGACTGTCTCATTTTGGATCTTGATTTCTGGAATGAACACATAGGATTCAAGGGGCTGTCCTTCCTTTCAGGCTAACCAAAAGACCACTGTGATACAAGTTTCCAGGAACAGGTGTATGAACTGGGCCCAAAACAAAATCCTCAGAGAGCTGGAGAGATTAAGTCTCAGAGAACTCAAGAGACAGACAGGTATGTTGATTTATTTAAATATCTGGCTAAGATGAAAAACACATAACCATTCCTCGAGGGTGTTATAAATAAGGGACCAGATTATCAATTTAACAATTATCCATTTATTTTGTACTACATTGTAGCTTTGTTTGAATGTAATTTTGTGCTTTGTTGTAGCTTTGTAAGTTAGGATCTCTGTTGTAGTTTAAGAAAGAAACCCACACGTCGTTGTGAAGAAACCGACCCCTTATCAGACCTTGCATTGCAATGCAAGAATTTACAACCCCCTCCTTACCCCTTTCTAAGCTGGCCTGCCTGGAGAGTAGTAGATAAGGAAAAGACAGAAAAAAAAAAAAAAAAAAAAAGAGAAGAAAAGGGGCTGAATATGCAAACTAGAGCTGAAAAAACCCCTGGGAGTAAAAAAACCCTAGAAAATAATAATTTAAAATGAGCCAACAAACTTTTAAGAAAAATGAACCAGGCTACTCTATAGGCAACTACTACCTGGCCAGCTTTTGAGTTCTCCAAAAAGTCACCGTAACAAAAAGGTCTGTTGAAGCCACTGCCCTGAAGACAGCTAATTACTACCATGGCCTTCGTATACCCTTTGGTATACAGCCACGCCTCGTGAGGAACGCTTGAAGGCCCGGCTCTATCACAGGGAGTGATAGAGCCGAATTTCCTCCTCCTCCAAGTCGGAGCTGGGGGCAACGAAACTGGCCGGAGCCCCCACCCGAGCTGATCACTTTTAATAAAGGCTTAAAAAGGACCATCAGTCCTGCCCTTTTTATTTCAGAGGGTACCCCATCATTTTCATCTACAAGAGGAAAAAAAACATCCTCCTAGTGCTGCAAGACACACAAAAGGAGAGAATTGGTTTTATGTGGGCTACTACAATGCATAAGAATTAACTAAGTAAGAACTAGCCAGCTGAAAACAATCCTTAGGTCTCCATTCTTCTTGGTGGATGGCAAGCCCAGGTAGAAAACAGCTTGTCAAAATGACTTTTATTGCACCACCCAGAAGAGACAGCAGCAAAAAGACTTTTCTTATCCACAGGGATAAGAGGCAAATGACTGTTTAGGTAAATACAATGTCCTACAAAAACCTGAAGAGATTTAGTCCTCCAACAGTCTCAGGTGTAAACAAAGCATGAAAACTCACCTGGGAGGGAGCCAGCACCTACCCTGGCAGCCAGTGCTGGGCTTTGTTTCTTTTGGATTTTGGATAGGGCACTGAAGCTTTGCTCCTTACTGTGAGGCTGGGAAAGGGACACTCCTATCCCCGCATTCGCTGCTGATTTTTCCGTGCTGCGGGCTGGCAACCCAACTTCCCGAGCACTTCTGAGAGCCGCCTGCCCCTTATTCCAGCCCCCCCGCCTGACTCGGTAGCCTTGGGAACAAGCTCCCCCCTCTGGAGCCGATCATGTGCCTGAGGGAGAGCCAATAAACCCCGCATCCAAGGTTTGATTTCTCCCCCAAAGGTCATTGAAAGCCTTGCTTCCGCGGGAAACTTGATATCTTTTCCCCATTGGGATCCTGGCAAGGTGCTTTTTGCAGAACAGCACCTGTCGTGTTGGAGCTGGCTGCAGGTGCCTTTTTTTGTCCCTTTTATCTTGGCAGCCCAGGTCTGGAGCACTCAGCAGCCCCTGTCATTCCTCAAACAGCAGCTTCCTGGGGACAGAATAACTACCTTAAGATCGAATTCCTGAGTAACTTTCCTTCTTTTTTTTTTTTTTTTTTTTTTTTTTTTTCCCTGGGAATAGCTCTGAGAAGGTAGCAAGATGCAAATATCAAGTGCTTGTGTCTAAAATAATCCATTCCTCCCAGCGAGAAGATGGTGAGCTGTGCAGGGGGGATGAGAGGAAGGGATTGGAGGGATTTATGCCAGCAGAGACTCTACTCAAATACCTGGGCCATACCCACCAGCCACTTCAGAGCTGGTTAAAGGTTCCAGCAGTGGTTTGAACTGTTTAGTAATTGTCTTATTTGGAGTGGGAACATTGTGAGGTTGTGGTGTTGCATTGTGAGGACTCTTTTGTTTCCTGATTCCTGATTCAAAATCTGTTTTCAGCACAGTGGTGACATCAGGTAGATGAAAATTCAGATGTGGAGGGAAAGCCTGCAGTTCTGAGTTCAAATGCCCCAAATTCCTGTTCTTCAGTTGTGGCAGCACTTGTGCTCTCCTCAGAGGGATGGATCCATTCCTCACCTTGGTGTGTTGATTTTCAGTTGGCTTTGAGGAACTGAGCAACCCGGAGCAGTTCTGTACCAGAGGAATTATTAAATGGGGAGTCCCTTTCATGTTCCCCAAAGAAAATTCTTTCTTTTCAGACTTCAAAGACAAGTGCCTTTTCCAACACCAAAAGGATGCAGATTCATTGATTTCACAGGTTACTTCTGTTTCTCAGCCTTGTTCTTCCCTTTCACACTCAGATCTCTGTTTTCCCCTTTCTCTTGTCTGATTTTTTACATTTTTACCTCAGTCCTATCCAGAAAAACTAGCTTATTCTGTGGTTTGGAAGGAGGATGAGCTCAAATCCAACTGGGAATCTGAGTGGAAGTTCCCTGTGTAGCCCTAGGAATTTTTCTCTGGAAACACCTTATGAATATTAGTTGATGATTGCAATCTTTCTGATGCCATGCAGAGCCTCAACATGTGTTCCTTCCTATTCTTGTTTCTTTTAGATGCCAGACTGACAGTTTCTGGAGCTAAGGATATGGATATGTTACAGTCAGCCCAAGCTGATTTGGGGTAAATGTAGGAAAGCCATTATTTTTTATTTATTTGTTCCTGATTTTTTTTTTACATAATAAACCTTCAGGGGAATTGCTACCCCAAGAGGAAATGATTAATTCCTGAAGGGGTCCTGAGCTGATCCAGGAGTGCTGTGTCTTTTGACATTTGTGTTTTGTTCCATCCTACTGCACATTTAGGTGAATGGCTTCAGCGCTCCTGGGGAGAGGAAGAAGCTGGGCCCACTGGTGCCTGAAGGATGTCTATTATTTAAAATTCCTGATGCTCCCCAGATTACACAGAGCCCTGTCTGGAAGAAAAAGAGAAGTTCTTCAGTGATAAAACCGGGGACCAAGGGAGAATAAGCACTTCTCTCCTTTGTCAGCCTTCCCATGCTTTCTGTATGGCCATCTGCAAGTCACTCTCTGAAAGGTAGGAGGGCCCATAATATTTGACAGAATTTCTCTTTAGAGACAGATTGTGAATCTGCTTCCTATGAACTTAGAGGATAGAACTAAGCAGCAGGCAGATGTAAACTAAGCCTAGTGTTTAATTCTCCTGCCAAAAGGGCAGCAACAGGGTTACTGTTGTGTTATTGATGTGTACAAAATTTAGGAGCTGAATTTCCTGTCTTTGATTTCTGGGTTTATCTTTAATGTGGCCTAATGACTTGCCAGCTCAAAGACCCAGGTAAGATCAGTAATGCCACTCTGAATACTCAGGAAAGATTCTGCTTCATTTTTGAAACGGAAGAGGATATAGTAAATGCCTATAAACTAAGGAAATGTTTGCATTTAAATCGATCATCTTAAACTGTGACAATTTCTGGTTTCATCACACGGGGGCAGTGTTGCTCTGATGAATTTCATTTGCAAAACGAATATTTGAAGGAATTTAGGAAAAGACAGAGCAGTTGGCAGCTGCCTTGATTGATGATAAATACAGGGTTTGATTGTGAACTCTGAAAAGTGAAATCAGTGGCAATTTTTCCTGCTGTAGCAGTGCTGTGCTCGATGAGGGAAAGGGTTCTGACATGACTGTTCCAAATTTATTTTCTCTTACACTGAAACTGTGCAAAATTTCAAATATATAATTCTGTGCAGAAAGCACTTTTGTGAGCCCGTGTCTCTTTTGTTGCATGCCAGCAAAGAGTATCTCATCTCTGTCCTGACAGGAACTCCTGTATGGAGCAAGAGCCCACTGAGGAAGTATCATGGGATTTGGCAGCCCTTTTTGGGTGATTGATCACACCTTTTTCCCTAGCTGGTTGAGTCTCCAATACGTGGAAGCACCTGTATGAGACGTTTTTAGAGCTGGAATAACAGGAGGAAAAAATAGCAAATAGGGAAGTGGTAAGAGGAGAAAATTCTGTGCTTGCAATGGTGACAAATTTGATGGTATTTTTGGTAAAAATGGTATTGGATTCAGAAGTGGAAATGAACCACAGTTCTAGAGGAGAAGTAAAAGTGTCTCTCAGAAATATGTTGATAACTTTAAATCATCAGATGCAGCAGGCACCATGAGAAATAGAGTTCTCACTGGAAATGTGGTGTCCACAGAGAGGTGTGGTGACAAACGTTTTGTATGAGAGGTGGATGGAATCCAAAGAGCTGCCTCTGCTTGTTAACAGGCTGGTGTGTCCTTACACAGCCTTAGCTAGTCCTGCTGGCTATGGATAGCAGGAGCATGGCCCCAAGAGAGCTCCCAGAGCCTTCACCTGCCCCTGGAAGGGCTGTGCAGAGGATGGAAATGAATTGCTCTTTGTGGTGGCTTAGAGTGAGCGTTTTTACACTGAAACATTAGGAGTGTAAAACCTCAGAAATCTGATTTGAGTCAGTGAAAGGGTGAGTTCTGGATAATGGCAGTTGGTGAGCCTGACCAGGATGTGAGGCTTATGAAAACTCAGCCCCTGGGAGGGCAGCTGAGGGGGCAAAGCTCAGTATAAGCAAGGATTGAGGAGTCATCTACCATGAAAAATAAAGTGAGGGGCCTCTTTTCTGTATTTCTCTCCATGGCTGGTGGGAATGAGACCTGGGACACATGGGGCAAGTAGAAGGCTCTGGGAACCTGTAATATCTTAAAGGGAATGGAATGGGAATGGGGTGGCATGAACAAATGCATGGATTCCTGGGTTTAGAGTCCCAGCTCCAAAGCTTTTCCCACACAGTTCATTAAGGTTTTATTAACATAAGGTCCTGACAGCTTGCAAAACCTGAAGAAGAAATAATGCACATCCCAGGCATCGTAAGATCACAATCTGGGGATGTCCTGGAGACAGAGACATCACTGTGTGTTTCCTCAGCTGTGCCAACAGGAAGGGCAGTGGGCTCTGGTCTCCTCTCTCTATTGTCCCATTTGAGATCCAGTTAAAAATCAGGAATGGTTTTGCATACCTTCAGTGACACATGTTGTCATATATGCCAAGGCCCTAAGCCTATGTGCACATATGAAAGAGCAGATGCACCCACATCCACGTGTTCTACAGCAGGCAACTGCCTACATTAATAAAAGTATCTTTAGTTTTTGGTGTTATTTTTTATTCCATGTATTTGAAAAGCATTGGCCTTTTCTGGCAACGTAAATGGGGAAAATAAATATGTCCAGGGAAACTGGTGGGCTCCATGCAGAGGAAAGGCACTTTATGAGAGCAGAATTATTAGCAGTGCTCCACTGAGCTGGTTTGGAACAGGTCCATTGTGTTTTCAGCAACTGGCAGTTTGGATTGTTACAATTCCTTGGCAAGGACAATAGAAAGATGGTGGTTTCCGGGGCCATCATAAAAGGGTGAGTCCCAGCTTTTGCACACTGCATTTTATAATTGCATGCTTGATGTGCACAATTGGGCAGCACTGCCTTACTTGCCTTAATCCATCTCTCTCTCTCCCCCTCACTTCCTCCCCCTCCCTCAGAGCAGCAGTGGCTGCTGCAGCTCTGGCAGCTCATCGGGGAGAGCACCGAAAATGAAAAGAGTTCAGTTATCGCCTTAACGTTTTTCCCAGAGGATTCATTTCACCTGCTTCTCCAGTTTTCCCAAAAGCTTTTTTTTTCACTTTTTAATCCAATAAGTATGGAGTTATTTCACATTTTAAACCCCTCTAAAGGGTTTTAGGAATGGACTTTCTCTCTTCTCCTCCCCCAGCCTTTTTTTTTTTTTTTTTTTTTTTTTGACAAGTCAGAAAATTGTGAAGTAAGCGAACAGAGTAACTGAGAGCTGGGAGGGAGAAGACGCTTCCATTCTTTTAGTGCAGTGGGCTGAGGCAAAAAGGCCATTGTAATGGTAAATCGCATGCAGAAAGGAAGAAAAGACTGATAATCAATCACAAATGAAGCATTCGTTTGGATTTTGGCAATTTGCTGGCCAGGGGCCTTTAAATCCATAAACTTTTTCTTTTCTTTTTTTTTTTTTTCCCTTTCTTTGGCCCCAGCTTTAAAAGAACAGTTTTGATCTGCTGAAGACCGGAAGAGAAATCTTTACCGAGCTCTTATGCCCAGAGTACCTGGGAATGGGAAGCACTCTGTGCTGAAATGCCAGTAAAATCCTGATGGAGAAGCAGCGTGGTGAAATGTTGATGGGGCTGGTTTTAAACCATCACCTTGGACTCTGGCTCTGAAGAAGAACTTTCCACCTCAGGCTCTTCTTGTTTCTCATATTCAGGGATGACTTGTGGTGGGCTTCTGGGGACTTTGATTTCTGACCTGGTTGTTCTGTGACTGCCTGCGTGGGTTTTGTGTTTGCCTGAGTATGTGATTAGGACAGATGAGGATGTTAGACAACATCAACACGAGCATATCACCTTCGGAGTGCAGCATCACCCACAAGGGAAGATACATCTACCTGGAGGCACTGCTGCACGGGGGTGCTCCATGGGGATTCACGCTGAAGGGCGGGCTGGAGCATGGAGAGCCATTAATCATCTCAAAGGTACTTTTCTCCTTTTCTATGCCATGCAAGCAACATGGGAGTGGTGCCCGACTCAAAGGGAAAGAGTTGTAGGAGTAACACTGAAATGTTATGATTGACATTGTGTTTGACTTGGGTTTTAAGTGTTGAGCACCTGTTCCAGTCAGCAGCTTTGCTCAGGGGCTGCGTATTTGAGAAACACAAGAGAGCTCTCAGCATTGTTTAACTATCCAAGTGCAGGTTTTGTCCCACAAGAAGTACTGTGGCTTGCTGAAACTGGCTGTGTTTGTTTCACTGCTGTGAATGGGGGGGAGTAGGGGACTCTCATGAAGTGATTTTGTGTCATGAAGTCGTGGCAAATCTGAGCAGGGTCGGTAATCCATCCCCACCACTCCTGAGGTGAGAACAGAGTGAGTGCTTTCAGTCACACGGTGGAATGTTGGCTAATTAGAAGTGTGTGTGTGGAACAGTGCAATAAATACTTGCACCTGTTGGCTAAGGGTGTATATTGTGCTGCCTTAGTGGTTTGCTCGCCCTGTGTACTCTCTGCTTACTAAATATCTCTGAAGTATGGTGCACCTTCAAAATTTTTATTATTTAATGATTGGGTGTTCTCAACAGATACATATAGATATAGAGGGGGAAAATGGGAGAAGGAATTCCTCGTTCTCATCAGAACCAGTTGGTTACAAGTACCCAGGTACCTCAAGATGCAGGTGCTGAAGACAATGGATTTGCAAAAGCATCACCTTAAATCTATGAATATCTAAAATAGGTTTGACTTATGGCCCTAAAACTGTTCTGATATAGGTAATTCTGAAATTTTACCTCTGATGGGTCTGAACCATATTTGTCTTGTGTCATCAGTCTGGTGCATTCTGTGGGTTTATAGTGTGTATGTTGAGCTGCCAGGTTCACAGAGGGATATATGTCCAATCTTACTCCCTCTTGCAAACTGGGATGTGTGTGGGGAATTCAATGGATCAGAACCAGCAGCAGCTAAAAGAAAATGCTGATACTCAGGATCAATGTTGTTCAGATGCTTTGCATTTTCAAATCCCGTTGCAGCTCCTTGTGCAAACACGTTCACATGAAGACTGTCAGTCACTGAAGTAAATGGGTTGGGATTTACATGTCGAAAGTGAAAAAACAGGGGGACTCCCATAAAAGTCCTTTCATCATAAAGAGGCTTTAGAAATTTCACACAACCATCCTTCTTACAGGACCTTCTTGGAGACAGTTTGGCATAGCCACAGACAGCAAAAGTAGCCTCACTGAAATGGTGTTATAATTTTCTTTTATAAATTTGGGACTAACACAGGCTGTTCACTGTTCCTGGCAGTGTTCTGCAGTTGTGAGGCAAGTTTCTTTTTGCTTTGACATTCTTCTGTGATGTAAAAATCACCCCCCCCGCCTTTTTTTTTTTCTTTTCCTTTTTTTTTTTTTTTTTTTTTTTTAATTGGGGGCCAGGAGACAGAGGGGATAGGAGATGGCTCTGGCTGCTGAACATTAATTAATCTATGGGATTTGGTTTCCACAACAACCAGGCCCCTTAATGTCAAACATGCCTAGAGTGTGCGTAGTGCCACTCAGAGCTGTATGACTTGTGCCTACCTTTCCTGAAATAACACCCCAAAAATGTGCTGGGGTTTATTTTTGGTTGGGTTTTGCCTTTTTTCTCCTTGTAGTCCCTGCTTGGTTTGTGCTATCAGTGTCAGCATTTCAGTGTTTTGCTCATGCATGATGCAGAGCTGGAGAATGGCTGCATGTGAAAGCTCTGCTCTCTGGAATTCAGGCAGCTCCTGTTTCCTGGTTTCCAGTTTCAACTGAGAAATTCCTCTTGTGCTTCAATTCACTATGTGCTCTTCAGAATTAATTGCATATTAGTCATTTAGCTAATTCAGTATTCTTCGCCTGATTGTACTGTGAAGTAATGAGGAACTGTGGGGAAATGATGAATTATGTTACAGGCTTAATTCTGTACAAGAATGCTTGGAGAATCATAGAAAGTTTTGGGTTGAAAGGGACCATTAAAAATGCAGGCATGCACTGGGAGTGATCCAACAACAGTTCTAAATAATACTAGATATAAATACCAGAAAATGTGGATGTCAGCTTTTAATTTCTGATTTTTCATAATGAAGAAATTTTATTTCTGTTTTGGCTCCCTTTTCTGTTAGCAAATAATTATATTTATGTCCACTTACCTGTCTGTTTGCACTGACAGAGTGGTGTTAAATGGTCTCAGAGTAAATAAAAGTGGATTTTTCAGCAAATATCTAAGCTGCCCGTGACAGCTTGCAATGTGACAAAGTAACACTGATGTATTGTTCTGGAATAGTAGAGAGATGAGAGGTAACAGAGCTGTGTGAACACAATAGCTCTTTCTAGCCATCAGGAGCTGCTGGGGGCCCAGAGTACTGCTGTGTCTCAGCTTCAGACCAAAGGCTATAACAGAAGTTCAGAACCAAGAGAAGTAAATTTACAGAAGGCCCACGTGCACAAAACCTCCTTCTCTCAGCCCTGGGCAGCCCTTGGGAAAGACCAATAACATGCCAAGAATTTACCCAAACGTGAGGGAAGCAACAGTTGGGAGTGAAAGTGCAAAAAGCAGACCTGTATTCTCAGCTGGTAGAAAGTGCTGGTTTACAGAGCCAACTACCAGAGCTTTAGTATCCTTTTAGAGTATTTTTTTAGTATAGTTTCCAAATGAGAACAAATAAGTATTTGCTGCCTTTCAGTCAGAGTCCCTTTGCTGTACAGACCTCTTGCTGCTTTCTGTGCAGCAGGACAGGCTGATTTGGAGAGGGAGTGGTGACTGAGTGCACAGATGGGCAAACTTCCAGTTAAAAGCAGTAGTAAAGCTTTGCTGACTCAGTGCATCATGCAACCCAGCCTAACTCAGCTTGTCAGGAACGTTGGGTGTGCAGCTAACGTGAATTTGTGTGGCTAAAACACACAGATTCTTTGTGCTAATGCTGCTCTTTTTTCCCCTGTGGAAGGACAGCCCTATATTGAAACAGTTTCACGGCAGCTGATTCAAAGTCCTCAAAGCAGGTCTATTCATCATTTATTTTGCTGGAGGGGAGAGCAGACCTTAAATTTGTTACATCTGACTCACATTTTTCCTTGAGGGAAGCCTGAGAATAAAGCTTTGTGGAATCCTCCCAGCATCTGGTTTTGTTGTACCAGCAGGAAAGGAGTGGAAGGATGGGCAAAAGGTAGTGAGTTGCACGTTCCTTTTCTGCTGCACCTCAAGGAAATGTCCAAAACTCAGTACCCAAAGAAGCACCAGAATGTCCTTGTGTAGCAGTGGGACAGTGCCCCAATAGAGGCAGACACCGTGTTATTTTCCCTTTTGTATTGATTCTGTGGTATGAGACATGTTGTCAGTGGCATGTTGTCAAATATGTCCTTTGGCAAGAGGATTCTCAAGTTTTTAATTACTTCCCTTTTTTTAAAACTAGGTGACAGTTGCTTGTTTTGTTTTAAGTGTTTAAACACATTTGAGCTTAAAAAGTAACTCAATGTCCTTGATGTGTCACTAGGGCTTCAAAATGAGTAGAAGTCAGATTCCCTGAAGTGACCTCCACTCCTCTGTTTCCAGACCTTGGGTCCTACAGTTGAATTTCTGATTTTTCATTATACCAGTTGAGTAATTTAGAACCCTGTAATTTTGGACCAGATTTGGGGATATTTGCCTACGGTGGAAATTCCATCAAACAAAGGGTTTCTTCATCTGGAAATAGAACTTCAATGACAAATGCCAAAGTCATTGCAGGTGATACCAAATGTTTAATTAGAATTCAATATCGTGTGGCCTCAAAATCATGATAATACCCAGAAGTAAACCCAGATTTCTATTTCCAAATTACTTTCTTGGCTCGCCCTTAGCTGTAAGATCAAAAATGTAAAAATGAAAGCCCTGACTGTTCTAAGCAGTAAAGGCAAAGTGGTAACAGAAGGGTTCATTCCCTCTCAATTTTCTCTAAGAATTTTTAACCTAAGGTAATTAATGTTAATCAATCTCAACCATTTTGGAGCCAGGAGAGGTATTTCTGTGGTGTGTTTCTCCTTGCTACACAAACCTTTGGAATAGTTCTGGCTGCTGTAGGCCTCTGAAATGCCCTTTTATTTTGAGCTCCATGTTGACGATACTAACAAAGGAGTTGTTTCTCTTGCCTAGGATTTAAAGTGTCCAAAGGTTCTCCCTTGGATAGTGGCTGTGTGGGAACACTTTTCACATGCTGTGCTGGAGTTCATGGGTTCTCTTCACTCAAAAGGGCAGGTCGTTTGCAGGGACCTCATGCCAAAAGCATGACACAAACGCTGAGATTTACCTCTCAGCAGGGATGTAGGAAGCAATAAAAGTTTAGTAATAATGGGAATAGTTTGGGAGAGAGCCTGGGAAATAATCTGGAATTCTTGTAAGGTGTTTAAACCTTGTCCGGAGCCTGATCCAAATTCTGATGCAATGAACAGCAGTCTGTGCTTGCAGGAGCTGGACCTGGCTCCCTTCACAAGGCTCCCCTGCCTGTGCTACTTCTCTGGTATTTTTGGTTGAGAGAGCTCAAAGAGCACTCAGTGATGCGCAGTGAAAATTGTTCCACCGTTCTTGACAAAACTCAGAAGGCCATTCTGTACCCAGCTGGTCCACAGACACTTATCCCTGTCTCTGATCCAAGCACTGGGAATCCCAGTACCAGGAGCTTTCTCTGCCTGAATGCCCAGAGTTGCTATAAATAAAATTAACTTATGACAGGTAAAGTTTCTTTGCATCTGTTCCCTGTATCCCTTGGTGCGACAAGTGGCAGTTTAGGAACTGTTACCCTTTTTGTAGGGCTGCAGGTACAAAACCCATGGCCAGTGCTCACATTAGGGAGGCTTCTCTGAAGTTGGCAGAGTCATGAGAGACTTGTTGGCCCGGGCACTTGGACATGAAACTGAGCCAGAGGCACAGTGACATCTTCTGTGATGTTTTCTTAAAATTTGTTTTTATTTTGGACATTTCCACCCTTGTTCTTGTCTAAATGGACTTGATTTTTCTCCTTGCTGCTGAAGAATAGCTTGGGGTCTGTGTTGTTAATGTTTAAAAAAACCACCCCTTCTCACCCTTTATGTTCCAGTATTGTGCAAGTGGGCTGGTGATGGTACGGAGTTCATGGTGCAAAATCATCTGCTGGCACATCTGACGTGTTGCAGGACTGCAGCAGCACACAAAGCAGGTGCCTGATCCCAGATATCAAGGAAATCTGGGTACTGCAGACTGGCAACTGCCACTGTAATTGTTTCAGGGAGCAGGAGGCAGTCCCTCACCACTCTTCCTGGCTTCTCAGGGCTCACATGAGGGGCTCTCCAAAGACTGCTGATGCCAGCACAAGGGACAGGATTGCCTACCTTTTCTTAAAGCGAGGGAGTTGCTGGATGAAAAGGCTTCTATTGTCAGCCCCTCCATTAGGCTGCTGAGCGTTCTCCAGCACAAAAAGACTTCTGTTCACAGCGCTGAATTAGCAACCACAGGCAAACCCAGGCTGCCTGATGTGAGCAGGGCCTGGTGGGCACTGCTGCTGCTCCAGCAGGGTCGGGGGCAGCTCCTCAGAGGGCTGAAGGGGCAGTGCCAGCTGTGCTGTGATGCATCACAGGGAGCCTGGCTGCAGGGAAAATACCTTGCTTGCCCCAAGCTATGAATCCCAAGAGGCACACACAACTCCGTTATAAACGTGCCTGTGGAAGGAAATGATGAAAAAAATTGTCTCTCTGTAGTGAGAAGGAGTGGGGATGAATGTCTGCCCAGTGTGGGTGTCCAGTTGACCAGTGATGCATTAGAGTTTCCTCCTTAGCCGAGATCAGCACAAGCAGTGAAGTTTTGGCCCAAATCCCTAGAGACAGCTGCTCTGAGAGATCAGGTCTCCACCCCAAATTGCAGCCACATGAGTTATGGAGTGTCATATCCTTCAAAGTCACAGAAAGCTGTAAGAGAAGAAATATTTTCTTCTCAGGACATAGAGGAATCCTATGTGATTAAACACAATGTGTAATCCTTAGGGTCAAGAAATGAAACCTTCGTAAATCCTGCCTTGGCTTTAGCTTACATGAAAGATTAGACAGAAAAATGCCACCATATCCTTGTTCACTTGGCTGTAGCAGATATAGCCAGAGCTGAAGTTTACACTGATCCTATAATGAGACCCAGGGAAGGCACTCTTTAACTGAGTGTTTGTACACAATAGATGTTTGCTTGTGAAAGGGTCCACTCCTTTCAACTTTTCCCATACTTCTTGGGAGCCCAAGGCATAGAAAGAAAACCCATCATCAATAATAGTTCTGGAGCTGAGCTAATCTCATCTCAAATTTCACTGGTGTTTGCCTGATGAAGCTCAAAACTGTGGAGCATGAATCCAGCATGGGTCTATTGCACAGGAAGTATTTGACCAGTGACCAGACCCAAGGGAACAGCTGGAGCTGTGTCAGAAGATGTTAGGCTGAGTATTAGGCAAAGGTTCTTCAGCCAGAGGGTGGTCAGGCACTGAACAGGCTTCCCAAGGCAGTGGTCATGGCCCCCAAGCCTGCCCAAGCATAAGGAGTGCTTGGAAAGTGCTTTCAGGCACATGGTGGGATTCTTAGAGTGGTCCTGTGCTGAGCCAGGAGTTGGACTTCATGATCCTCATGGGTGCCTTCCAACCCAGGATATTTTGTGAACTAGTCAGAATTGGAAGGGGTCTTGGAAAGTGAAAATGAGGTGAACTGTAATTTGCTTTCCAACAAACACTGGTAGTCAAAGGAACAATGTACAGAGACCTTTGAAAATAGGCTGCTATGGCAGATGATTTCTATCATTCGTGTACCTCCAAAGCCTCGAATGAATCCCCATCCGGTGGCAGCAGAGAGAGTATCCCAGGCAGTGCCAGGAAACCCTGAAAGATGTTGGCAGCCATCAGCACCAATTGAGTACACCTGAGAGGTGGAAAAAAACTTTCCAAATGTTGTTTGTTTAAAGTAAGAGAAAGTTTGTGACCACTCATTCTCACAGCTGAACTGGAAATAGAGTTCTTGTCTTTCCATTTTTAGCCAGCCACTGCCCAAATCATAAAAAAAACCTCAACAAATGAGTGATCTCAGGTTTCTTGGTCAACTGAAATTAGGAAAAGAACAACAGGAGCAGAACAAGAGCAGCTTATCCAGGACACAGCTTGTTAACATCCTAACTGGTATTCAAGCATAATATTAATTTTTCACACTTGTATTAAAAAATCCCACAAAAAAAATCGGACCCTGGTGAAGAATGATTCCTGCTGATAAGAAAATCACTGTGCTTAAATTCATTAATAGAATAGGCTGTGGGATACATTTCAAAGCATGGGGTGAGAAATAAGCTCCCAAATCCCATTAAGAAATAACAGGATTTATGTGCATTCCTCCCATATATTAACTTTCCCCTCTGGAAACGCCTTGTGCTGAGCTGGTGCCATTTTTCAGGCAGGTGCAGAGTTTTGCAGTTCCCACAGACTCACCAGATAATCTGCCAGCCTGAAAGCCATTCCCCATTCTCCACCAAGAATGGGGATTTTCCGAGGCACGGCTGAATGAGGAGCTTGGCTGACAAGTGCTGTGGCTGGGTGTTGTAGGGGGTTTGGTCACACGTTCTGCAGTGGTGCCATGAGCAGCTCTGGCCTGGCCACATCCGCTGCTCCGGTGTTTTCAGCTGCAGCCAGCAGAGATCCAAGAGATACTGGGCTTTAACAGCCACTGTTGGAGTGGGGCATTTTCTAAATATGACGTGCAGAGGTACTGGCTGAGAGCTGGAGGCTTCGGGGAATTGGTCTGTAGGATCAGCAGGGTCCAGAAATTTCCCAGTACCTGTGGAGAACTGACTCCCTGAGAAGGAGCATCCACTGTAGCCATATGGAAGTTTTTACCTTGGTTTTCTGTTGAGCTTATGAGCAGTATTTATTTTCTCCATCATGGTAGTGGCAGCGGGATAAAGTTAAAAGCTGCAACCCCTTTAATGCTGTTTATGGGTGTAATAAAGAAATCTGCTCCCAGGTGGTTGGAATTTATAGCTGTGATACAGTCACAGGATATAAATATAAAACCCCAAATGTGGGGATGGGTGCAGAGTGAAGCAGGAGAGTCTGCAAACGCACCAGGGAATTTTCTGCCTCATATGAGGACATTGCTTGAGATTTATGTGTCATTGGACTTTAAGATGTTTACAATGGCACATAATTGCTGGGATAATCATGTCCTTGAAAACTTGCAGTAGTGCTGGATCCATTATTGCTGGGTTTTTGGCTTCTTTTTCTGTAAAAATATGTGTTCTTTACAGGAATGCTTCATTTAGAAAAGTGGATTGGTCCCCAGTGTCAGACCTCATGTTTTCATACATTGATTGATGATCAGTCTTGCCAGTGTACGGAGGGAGACCCACATTTCTCAAATGCAGTCTCATAGAAACTGGAAAATGAGCTGATGGAATCCAGACCAAAGATCTGGCTGTTTTCCAGGGGCAAATACATGGCAAGACGCATTTCCAGTTTCAAGAGAGGGGCTTGAAATGGAGAAAGAAATGTGAAACATTTGGACAGCGAGGGGTGGGGTTGTGGGGGGAATCTTCATTTTTTCAATGGTCCCTCTTCCCTCCCTCCTGCCCTGCTCCGTTTGGTGTTTGCTTAAAAGCAGTTGCCAGTGTTTGTTGAATAGTGTCAGCACAGAAGGGATGCAGCCACTGACCTGACTAAAAGGCAACAGCAAAAGGTTAGTAGAATTAGTCTTGTACAGCAGACTTGTATTAATAGTTGTATTGTGGGGTTGTTGGCACAAACTCTGCAATTAAATAAGTTGTTGGCACTCTTCCCTAGGTTAAATTACTATGGCTGTTCCCCCTGCTTGCAAGTCAATGAATACAACACTTTTGGGGAGGCAAGTTCAAGCATTTTTGTTCTTTGGGGATTCTGCACATTTCTGGTCTCAAGCTAAGAGGTTTCTGCTGGCTTTCCAAGCAGACCTCTGTTGTTCTGTCTCTGCAAACAGCCCGTGCAAACTAATGCTGGAATAACCAAGCAGGGAAGGAGGTGGGTGAGAGGCAAAGACACCACAAAAGACTGATGGAGAAACAAATGCCCTTAGAAGAGATCCTTGCTTTCTCTCCTGCCCAGATCCATGGATATTTCTTAGTACTGGGCTCTTGTTGGAGAGGATTAGTTTTCCATCACAGCTTCATCAGGGGCAGCTTACCCTTTTTGTTAGGCCAAAACCACACCTACAGACATGGGAAGGGAGGGACTCCCTGCACATCCTTGCCCATAAGTGCAGAGCAGCCCCTTTTTTCCAGCCTGAGGCCCTCTTCCCGCTCCTGCTTTAGTCAGTGGCAGCTGGGTTTGTTCCAGGGGTCCCCACACTCCTCCGTGCCGTTCTGCAGGGGCCACTCTCAGCAATACACATCCACAGCTGGAAAAACTTTGGATTTCCAATTTATTAACAGTTCCTTCTACTTTGGGAAAAGAAGTCCTTGCTCTTCTTTCTGAGCCTGTCTCTAATGTAGCAACAGGTTGACTTGCCAGCAGCACCTGTGTCCTCACCTGTTCACTAAGGGCTACCTCCAAAAATCACTCCTCCCTCCATGTAGTCCAGTCCTTTGGGGTGGCAACCTGTAAACTTCAGGCACAAGAACTGCAGGTGCTTCAGTCTCTTTTCCTGTGCCTGCCTAGTGTGGAAAGGCAGCAAGAGTGTGGGGAGACTGCTCTGTACAGTCTAAGCTGAGAAACCTGTACAGAGAACATCCAAGGTTCCTAATAAACTGGTGCTATGCAAAAAAGCAACCTTCATCTGTGCTTTCCTTAAGACTGGCTGTTATTTAACTAAGTGTTAGACATTAGTTATGAATTACAGTCAGTGGTTTCCCTGCCCACCAGGGATAGGGGCTTTTTATAGTTTATATCAATGTTTGATGGAGATCGGAGAGTGAGCCATGGACACACCAGCAGAAGCTGGAGGTTTGGAGGAAGGAGTAAGCAGAAACAAAAGTGAGTGGGCTTGAGTGACTCAGTGTCTCTACCACTTGTTGTGTATCTCCTCAGCTGCTGAAACAAAAGGTTCCTTTGCTGGAGCTGAAGAGAACCAGGGCAAGCATCTATTGTTCTCTATGTTATTCTTCTCAGGCTGGGGTCTTGTTAGCTCTCATTAGCTGAACAGGTTGGACTGTGTCAGCCCCTGGATGGGAGACTTTGCAAGGCAAAGAGAAATGACACAAAGTGGTTCGGTCTGTGGTCCTGCTCCCGCTGAGTCAGTGCTGAATCACTGACCCCTTGGGGTTTGGGGGGAGAGGCTGTGATAGTGCTGCTCTGTGAGACCTTCTGTCTTTGGTGATGAGATATTATGGAAGCTCAGGCAGTGGCATATTGTACTAGGGAAAAAATGTGATGCCACAAGCTAAATTCTGTTCAGGATAAATCACATGCCAACAACAGCATTATCATCTTGATTTTTCCTGAGTCACATTAAGCCCTCTGTTTAGTTCACAGAGGGTTGTAGTCTGTGCCTGTACTTTTGGTGACCAAGCACAATAATCAGTCAAATGTCTTTGGTTAGTTGCTGATTCTTCAGCCCTCCAGAGTGAGTGTGCTTCTCTTTAGGGTAGTATGAAAATGGAGGTAGTATCCTGCCATTTCCAACAAAAGCATTATCTTCTGTTATGCCAGTGGCCATGGCATTCCCCAATGACTAGAAGGGAGCAGATGAATCCAGTGGCAGTTGGATCTGAGTTGGCTCCCTGCATCTGTGTGGGATGTCATTGGCCAGCTTCACAGCAACACCTAGAAATCTGCAAGCTGAGTTTATTGTGCCAGAGTATGGCTTTGAAGTACTTCCTGTCGAGGTAGTTACAAGACAGTTATCTCTGTATCTGCTAAAAGTTGGGAATGTCGGAGCTAGGTAAGGGAGCCAAAGTTACAAAGACACCTTTCTGCATTGGAGAGATGGGAGACTGGGCCTTTCCAAGCTCTGTTGCTATCCCTGCAAATTCCCTAGCCAAAAAAAAAAAAAAAGAAAAAGAAAAAAAGAAGAGGGATAAAAGCAAAGTGTGGTTGTCTCATAGCTGCTCAACAGGCAACCCTGAGATCCCTCTGGCAAGAGCAACTGAAGCTGAATTTGTCATTGTTTGGCTTGTGTCACCCAGCTGGTCGGGTCAGAGAGCTTCTCTGACCTGAGTCCACGAGTGATGGACAGGTCTGTAGCAGGCATTATCACAACATAATCACATGGAGTGAAAGGAAAACCCTGTGTGCCTTTCTTAACTTTTTCTCTCCCTGTTCTCCAAATCTTTAGGATAATACATCTTTTCTTATTTTATTCTGAATCCGTTAATGCTTCTGTTGTGTAATAAGGTTTTCACAGCAAAATATGGCCTGGAGAGTAGTAAATAGAATTCTTCCAAGGATCCCCAAAGATCTGCAGAGATTCTGTTCCTCTGCTAAAGGAAGCATTAATCATGGTCAGAAATATTTCCTGCTGGGTTGTAGTGTGCTTTCTGATTTCCTCTGTCACTCAGGCGTTAGTGGAAATTCCAGCTGATAAGATGGTGTGGGGTTTTTTTTTGCTGGTTTAAGTTAGCTAAATTGGTTTTGGATTGGAACAGAGGGGTCTGTAATTTCTTAGTGGTATTACTGCTCTTGCCAAAACTAACAATGGCCAGGAAGAAAAATGCTGGAAACCCAAAGACCCTGATCAGGAGGAGAACAGAGGAAGAATTTTGTTGGCCTGGGGGTTTTTGAAATTCCTTTTCTCTTTCTGTATATCTGGATGTGTGTGTGTTGCTGGCTTAGGGACAGTGTAGGAGGAGATGTGCATTTGGGGCAGGCAGTGTCAGGAGTTTGGTTATTCACTTGGATTTACAGTTTTCATTTACTCACAGCATATTGACCAGGGCATGAATACTAGCTTTTAATAAATGGAAAGCTCAAAGAACATAGAACTATGTCACATTCTTGGTTTGGTGGCCTCTATAATGAGACTGGTTCTTGTGGACCCTGAACCAAAATCATGGCAAGGTGGAAAGAATAGAAAAAAATGAGGGACTTGTGCTGAATTGGCAAGTTTTGTTTGACCCTGTCTAATAAATGCGGGTGAATTTTGAAATGAAAACAATCACCAGGACCAAACTTTAAGTATTCTGTAAAAATGTCAAAGTTAAAAGTTTCAACCCTTTCAAGTTATTCCTCCTTCCCTGCTTTTTAGGCATCAACACCCCTGACTGCATTTAAGCTGCATGTCAAGCAGCCTTGTCCTTGCCAGTGGAATCACTATCACTAAATAAGGATGTCCCCCTCTTGTCTTTTTGCCTAAAGCTCTGCTTGAATGTGGAGCAATTTAGCCCTCATCCCACCTATGAGTAACATTCCTTATTATCTTTGGGGCTTATTTTGACCTTTTGTCTTCTGGTGAAATGGAGCTGAACCTTGCTGAACCTTTTCTTAATAGTACAAGGGATATCTTAAGCTCCTAGGAAAACTTAGGTAGTAAGGCATAATTTTCATAAAGGAATGGAAGTGATGACATCACTGGATATTATTCCTGTGCATGTCATATTTCTAATGGAGAAATATATTTTGTTTTCTTTATTATTATTGGTAACTCGAGCTGGCGGAAAAATGGATTTTCAGGTCACTGGATGTTAAAAAATTATTTGCACTTGATCCAGATGGTTTTGTTTCAATAGCATTTTTAGTTTTGACTATTCCCGGGGATAGCTTCATCTACTAAAATCAAATAAAATAATGACATGATAATTTGAATAGAAAAATTCTAGCTTTTTGTTTCAAAAATAGTGACCATCAGGCTGTTTTCTTTTTAATGAATACCTTATCAGAATCAGTGTGTGTTGGGAAGTGTTTCCACTGTTAACATGACACCAGCTGGATTTAATCACCTCAGTCACATAGGTATTAGAAAAGTTGATGAGCAGTCTTTAAAGCAAAGTAGATGAGAACTGGATTTGCAGGAGCACTCGGTGTCCAAGGAAGTTTCTCTGGTCCTTATTTGAATACTCATGAAAAATCTGGCTTTCTCACTGAAGTTTCCTGTTGGCAGCTGCTCTTATTTATTTACACCCAGAGCTCTCCCCTGTGCTGTCTTTCCACCCAGAGTGGATACTGTGGCCCTTTGCCTGTGAATGCTGCAGTGCAGAGAGACAGGGAAAGAGATCCTATGATGACCATCATCCCCAGGTCTGCCAGGAGGACTGGAGTTCCCTCTGCCTGAGCTAAAAAGCTCCGCTCTAAGCAGAAGTTTTTGCAGAGCTGGATAAGGCTGGGAAGGTGGCACCTTTTGCTCAGCATTTGTGCTTAACCTCCCCACACAGCCCCGGCCGCCCAAACCTTGCTATTTCAACTATCCCAAATAACTTGTGAGATTTGTCTCTAAGTCTAGGGATAGCCCTAATCCAGGCAAAGAGGTTTTGTAGTGTAAGGCCTTGTCAGTGGAACAACTTGTGAGAGTGAAGCAGCTTTTCTTAAAGCTGGTGTATGCACACCGATCCGGTACTTGTGTGCTGTGTGAGCTGTTGTCTTTGTGCATCCTGGAAGTGTCCAAGGCTGGGCTGGACAGGGCTTGGTGCAACCTGGGTTAGTGGAAAGAGTCCCTGCACCTGGCAGGGCTTGGAACTACATGGTCTTTTTAGTCCTTTCCAACCCAAACCACTTGGTGATGCTAAGATAGACACAGCCCTGAGGGCTCCGTTTGCATTGGTGCCATAGGATTGGATTACAGTGACCCAGGCATCCAAATGTGCCTGAAGCTCGCCACATCTTGCTGGATTTTGTTGTCCTGGTGAAGCCTGCTATGGAGATGGGAGCTATGTGTGTGCTGGTGTACAGCAGAACCCCCGAGCAGCAATGTCAGCTGCAAGGTCACGAGGCTTGGTGTTTGTGCCCACCTTTGTTCTCACTTCAGCATTGCTCTGGCTGTAATTCCCAGCACGTGAGACCTCGAGAGCTGCCTCACTTGCAGGACTTGCCTTGGCTGAGGAGCCGTGGTGGCTCTGCCTGGCCTGGACCAGCCCCAGGGTTAACTGAGGACAGCTGCTGCATGAGGGTGCTGGCTCCACGCAGCCTCCCCGGCCCCTCCCCGCGGCACATGGGAACAGCCAGGACGGTGCTCAGGGAGGCCGGGATGGGTGCGTGTGTGCGCTAATGAGGCCCAGAGGTGTTGCCAGCCAGCCCTCTCCAAGGGCACTTTGCACATGAGTGCACCAAGAATGCACCAGCTATTCAATGGTAATAAGTTTTTACAAACACACGTTTCTGACCATGTCAAATTTTGTACCCATTCAGCTGCTAAAATCCATGGAATTTGACACTGGGGAAACAATCACATTTGAGAAGAGCTTGTACAAAGGGGAACTCACATTGCTTCCCAGCTAGAGCCCGAGCAGTTGATTGGCTTTTCTAACACAATATCACGCATTTATTCCTTAAGCAAGATTAAAACTTTAGAAGAAGAAAGATTAGTCAGCAAGATTAGAATAGAAAACATTCTTAGAGAGTTATATTAACCATCAAGAATCATCCGCTCTCCACATCTGCAAAAGTAAAAGGGCATTTTTTCTTCCACAGTTTTGGATAGGAGAGGTCTACGAACACACAAATGGAGCCTAGTCTGTTCTCAGCTCAGAAATCCCATTTTTTCCTCATAATTAATATTACCTATGTGGGTAAAGTAAAACATGCTCAAGGGTGTGAATACAATGAGCAAACAGGAAAGAATCACGTTCCTAAAGGTCTTGGTGTCCCAATACCCAGACAACAGCAGCAGATTCTGATGTGCCCAAGGGGTTTCACACTGAAATAAGGGGAGTGCGATATCTTCTCCGTTAGAAGAAACCACAGAACCTAAATCATGGAAAATCACTGGTAAGAGAGACCCAATAAGCCTCAAGGAGTGACAGGCATCACCACTGCAGTAGCAACAAGGTGTCATCCTTGTTAAAGACTTGTTAAAGAAGGCTCTTGTTGCCTTCCTGGATGAAGTGTTGAAGTACAGGAGATGAAATCTTATTGCCCACACTGCTGGTCTGATATCAGTTTACCACAATAACTGCTCTCTGGAAGAATAAACATTAGCTCAGCAGAAGGCAAACTGCAAAACACAAAGAGATGGAATATTAAGGAAATGGTGAGCAGTCACTCGAGCTTGTACAGGAGCACTTAACTTTCTCACCCCAAGGGCTCAAGTAAGGTGAGAGGAGTTCCTGGGACTCATTAACCACAGATCCATTGTTCATTGGAAGCTTTTGCTGTGGGGCGATCAATACTTCAAAACCTGCGTGGGAACTGGTGGGAGATTAGGAACAAATAATAGAAGTGAAACCAGCTTATAGGCCTGATCCTTTCTGTGCTGTGGCTCTGGGCAGTTTAATTCCTGGGCAGAGAGGAAAGCAGTGTGGTCAAGAGAAGGGGCCTGGCAGCAGGACCAAGGAGCTGCTGCTTACAATCCAATTGTACCTCGAGCTCTCACTTGTACCCTCTTTTACCTAATGTCTGCTTTGGGGCCATTTGAGGTCTTCCTGCTGGCACACGGGAGATGCCACACAAGAGCAGACACAGCACAGTCTCAGTTGTAGGTGATGGGCCATGAGACTAACACGGACACAGCGGGCTTTTTGGGGTATTGCACAACAAAGGCTTCCCAGTAATACCCTGGAGTGCCTCTGTGAGGGCCGTGATGAATGATCAGGGTGGGAATCTGCTCTTGGACTTGTCCTGTGGTAAACCTGGAACGAGGGAGGGAGGTATCAGCAGTGTTTCTTCTGCTGTGCCCTGAGGTAACGGAAGCAGAGTTTGGTTCTGGCTATTTAAGTGTGATGGATGAGCATTATTATCTGCCTGGAGAAACGGAGACACGACAGCAAAGGCATCCAAGGACAGCCCTTGGGAGTTGGCCAATATCCCAAATCTGCAGTGTGGCATCAAAGAGAAATATTTTTTATCTGGGCTGCTTGTCTCCCAGCAGCAGGGGAAATAACCTCTCTTCTGTCTGATACTCCTTTGCTTCACACCTCCCCTGCTTTTTCCGGGCCACAACTGGGCTTGGAATTAGCTACTGATAGGAGAAAGAGAAGTGAGTGCTGTGCCTGAGGTGTGGAGAGGGGACTTTTCATAGGACAGAGTGGCCAGGCCTTAGGGAATAAATTATGGTGGCCTTTTTCCTTTGAGTTCTGAAGGAAAACTTGTTGAATAGCCATGGGACCTTTTCTTAGATCCTGGTTTAACATCACCTTCTCCATCATTCCCAAGAAGGCTCCCTGATTCATCAAAATCACCAGATATAATGCATGGAGCAATGATTTCCAGAGGCCAGTGCTTTAGCTGATGTAAAATAACACATTTGTCACCCCAGGACAGTCATACTGGAACAACACCAGGATCTCAGCTGAAAAATTGCCTTGTGATTTGCTTTCACTGGAGAGGAAAATGTGTCCCTTGGGTACAAAATTAATTACTTAGGCATATTGCTCTGCCCCAAGGAAAAGACTCAGGAGTGCAGGTAGGCAGTGTTGGGCATAAAGCTCAAGCACAGTATTCAGCATCTTGGAACTGAATTTAATGTACTGCTTCAGCAGGACATTCAATCTCTGGACTGACCCTTCAAAGAGGAGAAGACAGGAAAAAAATGCAGAGAAACTTAAAAAATGCATCAGGTTATTCAGTTCTTGTGCTGCCCAAATAGTGAGCCACACAGGTTTTGTTCAGGGCATACTCTTTCCTCAGGAAAGCATGAAGAACACTTATCATTCTCCTCCCAAAAGAGAAAGAAGAAATATCTGTTGGCTGACATTTGCTTCAAGACCAGGCACTTCCATGTTTTCTCGTGAAGACTGGAAGGGATCACAGAAGAGTCTGATTAAGCAGCAGGGTGGTGGATACTTGCAATGCTGGAAAAATCATTTAAAAACTGGAAGTTTCTTAACCTCCACTACAGATGTATTTCCACAATATGAAAATCTGCGTAATGAAGGGTATTAGACAAGAATATTTTGGGGAGCTTGACTCTGTGTATTTCATGGCTTTTGTTCCCTGCACCCAGTGAACCATCTGCATTCTGTGCCCAACCTCTAAACCTTCTGCTGAGGTAATGGAGCTAGACAATGCCAGACCACTAGATATTAAAACGTGGTCTGTGTTTTTGGACTGATAAGGGAAAATGTTGTATAAACTGGTTTAATGCATTTTCCTATTACATTATCTGTATGCCTTTATTTTTCATTGTCAAATAATCAAATTCTGGATTTAATTCTGTTCTTACCGTGTTTTAAAATCTGCAAAGAATTGTATTTACGTGTCACGCTTCGGTGCTTAACTCCAAAAGGATTTCACCTGTGTGCATCTGGGGACCTGGGCCTTTATACATTGATTTCTTCTCTGTATTTCCTGAATGAAAGAAGCTTTTATGAGACTATGAGGTACAAGCAGACACTTAAACATATTGTGAGCATTTCAGCAAAAGCCCTTCTTTTAAACAATAGTTTTCAAACCAAAGCATAGGGCTGCAGTTTTGCCAGTGTCTTACTTTTTTATTGGGCCAGGGAAAAGCCATATTTGGAGTTGTACTAAACCTGCAGGTTCTCTGGCTGTGTTTCAGTCTGCCTTCCAGTCAAACTGGCATTTGCCTCCCAGTTCCAGAAATGTTACTGTGATGATGATGTGTGAAATGGAAACAAGACAATTAGCGTTTCAGACACGCCAAGCTGGCACTGGAACCAACTTACTTGAACTCCAAGGGAACAAATCTGACGTGGAGCCCATTCAGTGTAAACAGCAGCCTCAAAAGAGCAGCACGCCTTTATTTTCTGATCACGGTGGGTTAACGACTGCTTGTTAGTCCCAAGGTGTTCTCTCCTTCCTCACGCCCATTCCTTTGGAAAAAGGAATGGGGTTTGCCCTTGTTACTCAGATTAAGAGTTTTGACCATGAAGTGATGAAACATATGCTGTGAGCTATTACAGCTTCATTGGCAAGTGGCAGGGCAAAATTGTTCAGGGACCATGACCACAGGAATGGATGATAAGAGCCTTTTCATTTATTAATCACTTTAATTCACATCTAAAACTCAGCCAGCTGAAAAATAACCAGCTCTGGAGAATGGGCATGTAGAGCACAACACGGTCAGCTCATAGCTCGGTCGTGACATCCGTGTTTTACTACTTGTACTTTGGGAGGCTGTGCCAGGATTAATGACTCTGGACAATGCTGAGAAATTGTTCATTATATGTGAAAGTTTATTAGATTAACTGACTAGGAGACATTTTGTGGAGATCTTCATTGGGATGCTGCCAATCCCATGTTTTAAATGCAATATTAAGTGTTTTCAGTTTAACTGCAGAAAAAAACATCACCGGTAGTCAGATGCTGCAGGGAAAAGATTAAACTGAAGGTGGGATTTTTATTTGTAATTATTTTTGACACAAAACAAAAGTTACAGATTGCTTTATGCAGGAATTAATTACTCATGAACCTGTGTTAACGATGCTGAACGTTCACACATTTAACACTTTTTTAGCTGTATTCTCAAAGTCTTCCAAGACTTAAATCCCTGTAGTCCACGAAGACAGAGGTGGCAGTAGATACCTTGGATAGATGGGACAGCTGATGCTGGGAAGCTTGTAAACTCCCACAGCCTTGGAGGAGGAGAATGCTCATGGTTACAGACACCCACTGGCCACATACAGCTGTCCTTGCACCAGGGTTACCCTTGCTGCTACTTGGAGTGGAGGGAGAAGGAGAGGATTTAAAACATTTTCGTTCATTAAAGTATGACAAAAGACCTTATTCTGCCCAGGCATGCAGCCCACAAAGCTGTTTAGGGACTGAAAGAATCAATTGAGGCGATCCAGCGGCAGCAGGACAAAAGACCTCGGGCAGTGTAATTAGCTAAGTACTGCATGCTGCTCCTTCAGGCCCCACTCAGTTAATCAATCAGGACAGGGATGGCTGGGTGGAAAACATCGCTGAGATCATGCACTGACCACGGACACCTGGGCTCCCCTGAAAGCCACGGCTGGCTTCTGGGGTTTATATATTTTATTAATAACTGAAACCAGCTTCCCCACAGATGAACATGCAGACTGAAGGCAGTTCTTGTGACAAATGGTGACAATACTAGTGGCAAATACAGAGGAGAGACTCTATCCCTGTGCTGCACACTGTTTAGCTCTGAAGACAAACACCAGCACCTGTTACATCTGCAATTTTCACAGGGATCTCTAGGATCCACCAGAAACAGTCAAGAGGCTGGCACGATCACCGTGCTGTTTTCATACTCTGTATTTTGGGTCTCCATGCAATGAATGCATTAATCCTGACCTCAGTGAGGGCCAGAATGCAGGAAAGAATCAAAATGCTCAGGCTTTGTTCAAATCTGGGGGTCTGTCCTGTCAGCAGAAGGGAGATTCAGATAGAAGAGTCAGCTGGCTCTGCTTCTAATTCAGCTTGAGGAACAGATGCTGGGATTTTACTGGAACTGGTGCTCTGTGCAGCTTTTCAAAGGGCCAGCAGTGTACATTTTTAATTATTGTGTTGGCAAGGGTGAGAGCAAACAGCAGCAGTTCAATATTAGTTTTGCCAAAAGTCTCTGCTGGGACAGCTGGAAACTCACACTTGCAGCCTTAAGGTTTGTTGTCCCATTTCCCTGTGGTTTTGCTCTTCTGCCAGGCCCTTTGAACATGAGCTGGTCTTCAAAGCTCATCCAGGCTTTTCACAAGTTCGGCACAGTCTGCTTTGATACAGACAAGGCAGTGCCTAGTTTTCAGCAACTCACTTAAAGCCACTTCTCTGGAGAGAAACGGTATCTTTAAAAATTTGGAAGTCCTGGAGGAAGGGTTGCTACTGGCCATCTGTAGCCATAGCAAAGGAAATACCCATTCCAAGCCCTCTTACAGAAGGATTTTTCCCCTGAAAAATCCTTTTGTATAGGTTTCATCCAAACCCCGTGAAATGGAAAAGGCATATTCTGAATTTAGCAATGCGTGGTCAAGTCTCTGGAAGGATATTAATTAAACTAATTCCAAACAGAGCAGTGTCTGCCACAGTATTTCTGCTTTGAGGTTTCCAGTGTACTTTTTGTTCTTTCGTCTTGGAACTTTTATGCAATCTTCAAGTTTTCTGCAGCTTGTTTGTCTCAAAGCTGTTCTTGCAAAATTGTTTGCCAGAAAGGACATTGTCATCATACACAGGAGCTATTTTTGAATTCCACTAAGATTCCTAAGTTATCCCAGAGAGCTGTACATCCCAGGGATGCTGCCGAGCAACTTGGAGCTGAACAATTGACCACATTCACTGAGGTGGCAGGGATGCCATAGGGAAACAGTGTAGTTACCTTCACTGGAATTTGGCCAGCGTCCCAGCTACCACTAATGCCTCTGCTCTTACAGGAATGTCCTGGGATTTTCATTAATGTATAATTCAGCTTCTAAAAACATGTGCCTGCTGCCTTATCCCCTGGAGCTACGGCCATTAAAGAAATGCTGTTTAGCCTCTGTGTAGTGTCTGGCTTTAGCAGGCACATTCCCTTCCTTTCTAGTTATTCCAGCTCCTTCCTTCTCCCACCTCGGGATGCAGGGGTAAAGTTTCCAGTGCATTGTGTAAACAGCATGAAGAAGGAATATGATTTTTCAATGCTTAAGGTTGAAGCTAAGAGAATGGGAAAGGTTATGCAGTAATTGGATATGAAGGGCTCCTTGTACTCAGATTCATCATCACCTTGTGTCTGTATCAGTACCTCCAGAACCTGGCACTGAGTGCAAGAAGAGAGGGGTGCAGTGAGCCAAATGGCCTTCCCATGATGCAGGAGTTAGGGCTCGTTTTGTGTCCTGCTCTAGTTTAGATATTAAACTGGAATATGGAATCTCTCTAATCCAATTCCTTCCTGAGATCAAGGGCCTTTTGCGGCCGAGGGCTGAACATGTCATTTCACATTGACCTTGTTAGTGGGAATCTCGGAGTTGTTTGTCCTGTCAGTTTATTTTCAATGACATTTTTGGAAACAGAAGAGCAGGGGAAAAAAAAATTAAAAAAAATTGAGAGAACTGTGAGAAACCAGGCAATGGAGCCAAGTGGAGGAGAAGGCGGGAAGGGAATGCCTGTGTTCAGTTTGTGTTTGCAATGCTCGTGTGGGACTTGTCACTGGCACAATGTGGTAAAACAACAATTCGAAACCCTTCCTCTAGAAAGGCATTTACTTGTCATCCTGGAGATGCAGCTCAAGGTGTAAATCCAAAGCACAC
The DNA here is from genome assembly GCA_020086605.1 of Lanius collurio. Taxonomy (NCBI): domain Eukaryota; kingdom Metazoa; phylum Chordata; class Aves; order Passeriformes; family Laniidae; genus Lanius; species Lanius collurio. The sequence continues at coordinate 7,109,788 of JACBWW010000034.1, read as the reverse complement.
AGGAAGAAGACAGCGGGCAACGTGCCTGCTGTTTTTACAGGTATGTTTACCTCATCCGTCTCCGTGGCACCTGACAGCTCTGGAAACTTGGACCTGCCTCAACCTGAACTGCAGCTGAATTCATTTGTGTGTTACTGGGGCTAAAAATAGTTTGGTCAAAAAGTGTTTGGCTTGGTAAATGAATAAGCTTGGAAATGCAGGTATAAATTCCCCTCCCTAAAATGTCTGGGTAAGACAGTTCCAAGCAGGATGTGGCTACTTCAGAGGATTGAGGCAAGGAGAGGAATAGGTGCTCTGTGTGACTGTGAGAGTGGCTTTAGGGAGCACCTTTCCCTGTTACCCACATCTGAAGGGATTTTTTTGAGGCAGAAAAGAACAAATGTCTTTCGACTCACACCCTGGCAGTTTCTGCACTATTGATGTCTGTATCTGCAGCACAAAATTGAAAGAAAGTTCCCAGAATGTTATAAAATGCCTTGTTAATCACTAGCTAAGCCTGCTCTTAACTTCTTAGTTTCCAAATTGCTCCAGCATTTTCTTGAGCTGGTGAAAAACCCTGCCATGCAGATTGAAGACATTTTTGGCTGACACGTGGACAGGGAATTTCTGAGGTTTTTTGCCTCGTGGGCAGTAGCTAAGGAATTGACACAGACCACAAGCAAACTTAAGTCAGTACTTATTAACATGAATGTTAAATATATTTTAGCAGCATAAGGTACTTTGAGGACAAAATCATAGGGAATGTGTTCTCAACAACCAGGTGAAGGATACAATCAGGAAAAAGAGACCTCAGAGATCATGTCTGGCAGAGTGGAAAGCATTGAAAGGTATCAGCCAGACAAACTGAAAGGGTCAGGATGTCTTTCCTCTCATTTTGTACTTAGAGGACTGCAGCATTTCCTGATGAGCCTGCCTGTGTTTACAGTATTTAAATTGAGGAATAAGGTAAATACCACTCTTAAACAGTTTATTCTTGCTTTCCCACACAGTAAAATTTATTCAAGCATCTGCCTTTGAACCTTTCAGATATTTTCTGTGGCTTAAGTGCAGCACTGCTCTGTTGTCACAACAGCAGTAATAATTAAAAAGTTATTTCCATTGAAAAATGAGTTCCCTGAAAAAGCGCTTGTCCCCCGAATGTCGAGCAGCCGCGGGGTGGCAGCAGAGGACGCAGTTAGTGACTGCAGGGACAAACCGCTCAGGGCTGGGTGTCTCCCTCGTACGGTTTATTGCTCCATCTCTCCCGGAAGACTGGGAAGGACTTCAAGACATCCACACGGCCAGAGCAAGAACAGGCGCTTCAGTTCCCGTGCTCTTTTCCATTTGGATAGCCTGGTACACAGAAATGCCCATTTTATAAAACTAGCTGCTGCACTTGGATCTCTGGAGCTGACCATCCCTGAAGATCCCAGAGAAGTCTGTCTTGGAGACAAAAGAAACTGGGAAGAAGGCAGCAGGGAGGAGGGGTGACAAGCTGATCTGTAGGCAAGGAAAAAGAATCTCCCGGGCTGTGAGCCTGGCATCTTTCATGGGCACTAAATTCACTTGAGAAGACTTTTTAATAATTACAGAAGGCTGGGGGAATAAAGAAGGGGTTTGCCAAGAGTGATGTGATGACAATGGCTTGGACCGTGAAATTCCTCTTTTGTCCCGGCACCGTCGCTCTGAGCCGTGCTGTTGCCATCCATTCTCTGGTCCGAGGGGAGCTCTGGCTGTGGCATTGTGCAGGGTGTGTGACCTGGCACTGAGTCAAGATGCTGGGGTGAGCCAGCCCAGCTCCTTCTGGAAAGTCTGTTAGCTTTTCCTTCTCATCCCTGGGGATGCCAGCGGTACTCTCCTGCCCTGAAGGACACTTCTCTGAATGTTCAACTGAGTTTTATTTGCTGTTGGCTGCTCTAAGCTTTGATCTTCAAAGACTGCCTAAAAATTTTGATGTCTGATTCTCATTAAAATGAGAGAGAAGTGCATGCCTAAATCCCTCCAGCAGCTATTGAGTCCTGGCAAGACCTCTGGTTGGTTCTTCAAGCACAGCTCTGGTGCATCATCTGTTTTCATTTCCTCTCAGATATAGACTGTTAAGTGATGAATTGTTTGTGTTACTGGGCTCAGGGAGGAAGAAGAGAGTGATAAAGAAGGGCAAAAGGTAGAAAGGGAAATGATAGCATCACGAGGGAGACTACAGCTGCAGCAAACAGAGGAGAATTAAAGCTGTGGAGACAAGTGGAAAACCAGAAATAATGGTGGAAGGACATCCAAGAGCAGTTCCTCATGGCTGTGGGAAAGGGAACATTGCTGTGAGCGAAAATGCCCCAGTGCTGGGGACATGGATGAAATATTAGAGGTGGGGAGTCTGGTTTGGCATCAGAGCAGTGTGACCTCAGTCAGAGCAGGGAGTGCAGCTCCAGTGCTGCTGTGTGGTGCTTTCTGTGACCCTGGAAAAGCTACATAAACATGGCTCCTGTTTGTATTCCTCTCTAGTTTAGGAACAATACTTCCTACTGTCTCCCCATGGTGTTGAAAGGTCAAATTATTTTAATGGAAGGAAAGTGCCTGAGGATGATTACTGCTGTTTTCATTACTATCATTATTGCTATTTATAATAGGTATAATGGAAGTGTTAATATTGGGGAAGGGAAATAAGGGAAAGAGAAGTGGCAAACATCAAAAGCATTAACTGGCCATGCTCTCTGGCCAAGGATCTGTCTACAGGAAGCAGTACCTATTCCAGTAGCCAGAAAATCCCATAGCTGTAGATTCACATAATTTATGGAATTAACTGATTGCAGGGTGGATTTTCCTGACATTTCTGCTTTGAATTCATGTAAGCAATATGCCAAGGCAGGAAGTTCACTGCCTAATCATGTGATGAAAAAATCCTCAACAACTGTACTCTGAGAGCTGCTGATTGTCTCCTTTCTCCTCCAAACTGATCCCAGGTGTGTATGCCTCAGCCATATTTTCTTACCTGGGAATATTTTCCAGTTACCCCAAAACAAAACAATCCAAAGAAAGTCTCCTGGCAGTTGGTCACATTGTCAAGCCTCAGGGGGTTAACGCAATGTAGCATAAAAGCAAAGTATAAAAAAGTAATACAAAGTTTGGGAAAACTGGTTAAAGTTCCTATAGAGAAGGACACATTGCCATTTGCACCTTGATTTTAGAACAGCCAGGAAATTAAAGCAGTGACTCAATTTCCTTCTATGGCTGTTCCTGTGACGCTAGGGTCGGCTTTCCCCAGCCTTGAAAAGTTGTCCTTGGAGTAGAGAACAAATACAATTTTGCAGGCACATCTCCAACTGGTCTGCTTTCCTAGATGGCAAGGACGGGCAGAGGGAGGGGCAGAAGGTACAGAAGGTCGTGCAGGGCACACCAAAAGAATCTGCCAACAGCAAAATATAATAACACACTCCTACACTGATTCATCTGCACTCGGTGCCAAAGGTGGCATTTTTGAGGTGGGCCAATTCTTAACCTTTTTTCATTTTGTGAGCGAATGCGAGTCCCTAAGATCCCAGTTGGAGGGATACACTGCAACTACCAGGAAGGGCTGTTTGGAGATGGTGTGTGGGCTTTGTACACGTGCCTGTGGGAGGGATTAGGGAACAGCTAATGCCACTGACTGCATATCCCAAGGTTTGTAGGGTTCACGCAGTCCCTGAGCAGCACCTTACCTCAGTTTTAGTAATTACAGCTGTTTCCACAGGCCCATCTCCATTTTTGAGGGATGAGTGGCGCTGGGTGAGGAACACTGAGTGCCACAGACTCCGTAGCTGCGAGGCAGGGCTCTCTCCTGTGCTGGGTGGCCACATGTTTGAAGCCCCTTACCTAGGCTTTAACTGGCTTACTGTCAAAATGTCAGAGAAACTGGGTTTTTAATTACTGAAACCTTGTGAGAAATGTGAGGAAGGACTGGCAGGTTGGGAGCATGGTGGCAAAGCAGGGCAAAAGAAGGGAGTCCTTGGGTGCGTTTGGGGCACAGCAGAAGACCTTTCCAGCAGACTCTTTGGCAAACAGCTATTTTTAACTCTCCCTTTGCAAAGCAAATATTAACTCTCAGCCATGTGCAACCACTGGTTTTGTGTTCTCTGGAGAGGGCCGAGCTGTATCAGCTACAGCAGAGGAACAGGGAATGAGTTCTTGTAGCCCCTTGAGCTGATATCGGCCGATAATCACCGCAGACCAAACAGCATCAAGTTAACATGCTCCGGGCCCCAATATTTGTGTCACCTGGTGCTATACCCTCTGTGGCATGCTTGGAATGGATTGTTTGCAAAAACCAAACAGCAGAGAAGTAAGACTCTCTGATTCCCAGGAGCACAGGCAGGGTGTGTTCTGCAGGCTGAGATTGGAGCTGGAAGCAGGAAGGAGAGGAAGAACAGGACAAAGTGGTCCCTCAAAGGGCAAGCACTGCTCTGCACCTGCACTGGCTTCGCTGTTCTGTAGCTGACCCGGGTGCACCTCGGTCCTTCTTTGCCCGGCCTGGTTGCTGTGGGCTGAGAGCAACAGGAGGGAAAGGCAGGAAAAGGCACCGGTGATGGATTTATGCTGGCTGAGAACCAGCTGGTTTTGTCCTGCAGCTGCTCTTCTCCCTGCCCAGAGGTTGCCAATGTGTAGGTGAGAGCAGATTTTGGTTCTGTCTCTCTGCTTGCTCATCACATTTTCCACATCTGTTTCTCGCCCCTCTGTTTGTCAAACCTGCCCGTTGATCCTGGAGGGCTTGGGGCAGGAATTGTCCATGATGAGGTGTTTGTGCCATGCCTCTAAAAGTGGGACCTGATACGGCTCAAGGCGTTACCCACAGCAAACACAGATTAGTTCCTTGTCTTGTATATACAAAGAGGAGTGGAGAAAGTTTATTATTAGTTTTGCCTCTTGTTACAGAAAAGATCTTGGAGGCTTCATGAAGGCCTGAATCAAAGCTGCATCATAAGCCCGTCTTTCTTTGTGCATTAGTTGAAAGAAGACTTCATTTTCCCTGCCCCTTCCTCTTTTAAATGTAAAAATCTCTGTGGGAGCCTAACAGTTTTGTGCTTAAGAAGGTGGAAAATTATCTTAAGAGCTAAGCCTTCTTTCCTCCACTGGCTTAGGAATTTAGAGTGACCGAGAGGAGTCAGACGCAAACTCATCCAGGCATGTCTCCTTATCTCCTGGAGCCGAAGCCAGCAATCTGTTTCCCGTTCACTTCTTGCCACTTTTTGCTGAGGGGCTGGCTGCTGAGATTAACCTTGCTCTCAGGACAGGAAACAATCATGCAGGAAATGGAAAGGTGTGGAAGTGTTGCAGCCTGCAGGGTAGTCCTAGGAATGACCTTGAATTCTTGCCACTTGTCAGTAACTCCCTCCTTCATGGATCCCACTGGCATATCTGCATCTGGATGGCAGCTTTGGTGCCCACAGTCACTGTACCATCTGTACCACTTTCACTCACATCCTGGATGGTCATTAACACTATCAGGCTGGGTGTGGGAGAAAATGCCTTGTTTTGCCTGTGTTAAAGAACAGATTTAAAGTATTGGAAAGGTTTCAGAGCACTTCTAACCCTTGAAAACTGTGGAATTTAACTTGTTCTTCCACTGAATAAAGTTCAGCCTGTCAAGGTGAGGTCATTCAATATGAACCTTGTATGATTACCTGGAATAAATTAGTCTGTCCACGACTGTGCTTTGTACTTGGGAGCAGAAAAGTTACTGTAGAACAATGCAGAAAACTATGAGAAAAAATGCCTTCCTTGCTTCCCTGCAACATAAAACAATAACTAATTTGGAAACTCTTTCCTTAGCTTGGAGTAAATGTCAATAGCTAAATTCTCTTGAGATGCATGTATGCACCAGGGATGGGGAAATCCAGCAGAGACCTGGCTCCAGGGGGAGACCTTTGACTTAACTATTTCTTGATTGAATTGTCTTAACTGCTCTGTCACGCTGACACAGAGGCTGGGGACAATGGGGAGGAATTTCTGTCTGCTGCATGTCACTGCCCCCAAATTGTGACATGGCATTTAGGTTGAACAACGGGAGCAGCATATTCTCTGGACACATTCACCAGCTCTGCAACTTTGTTTTTAGGTTTGAGAACCATGTCTGAACTCCACAGGGGATTAAAAATCTCCAACACAAAGCCCACATCAATTCAGCAGCTCAATGAGTTTTCTGAGCAAGACAAAATATGTGTGCCCTGCTCTGTACTGGGTGCAATGCACAACTGGTCTGGTTTGGCTGTGCTACACCTCATAGTGGACAGGTAAATGAAACATCCCAGTCTTCCCAGTTTAAAGTTCTGGTCTGGGCAGTGAAAAGTGATTAAAACCTTGGCTGTTGAATTTGCAATGGATACAGTCAGATTTTGTGGTTTAATCCTTTCCCTTGCATTGCACTGGTGCTAATGACCTTGTGAAGAGATGAACCCCAGATTCAATGGAAATGTATCTTTCCACTGGAAAGAATGGAAATGGTTCCAGTAAAATATTTGGAAACAAGAGGTCTAAAGCAGAGAACGTTTTTCTGTAATGCTGCTCCTGGGAAAGTCAGGGACTCCTTGCATCAGTGAAAGCTCCCTCTCTCTATTCCTTCATGGGGCAAAATTTCTTCCTCTTTCACCCCGTCAGTTCCTATAAAATCTTTTTCAGCAGCTCAGGAATTCTGAACAGCCACCTCCAGCAGTTCATTTGTGATGTTTCTCTTCCCATCATTATAAGATCTGACACGAAAAGGGCAGTAGTTTGCCATTGCAATTGCTGCTGCTTCTGTCAACACCCTGCTCTGCTGGCTTGCTGTTTTTTCCAGGGCATCTCCAGGTGTCCCCCAGGAACTGTCCTAATCTGCTGTGTGGCTCTGCTCTCACCTGTGCAACTGCATACAGGGTGCACACATCTTTGCTTGATCGCTTCTCTTTGTTGTTGAGAAACTTGAGCAAATAAGTTTGCAGCTTAGGAATCACACATACCATTCATCATAGAAAGGACACAAAGATGGAATAATCCATCTTAAGAGCTGCAGAGAATTTGTTGTTACAAAAGCTCCTAGAAGAAAGGGAAGAGAGGAATAAATGAAGAAAACTTATTTAAAATAATCAAGAAATGCTTTCAGTTAGCCGGTGTTCTCCAAACCTACAGTAACCATAGTGAGCCAAACAAAAGGCAGTAGTAGTAAGTCTTATGTATCCTTGGTGATCTGCTTAAGCAACTTCTTGCTTTTACAGTAAGCCAAAAAAAGGGGGAACACATGGGTTTGAAGTCTCCTGCAGGATCTATTGAATGACAAGAAGCCTCCTCTAATGCAAGAAAATGGTCTGGAATGTTCATGCAAAGCAGGACCAGGGGTGGCCTTTGGGATTTTCAGCAAAGGGCAGTGGGCATGGAAGGCTTTACTGCAGAAAAGACAACGAAAGGACTGGAGTTTGCATCAGCCCAAGGAGACTGTGGAGGTCTTTTGAAGTGAGTGTATTTCAGGAGAGGCCAGCTTGGCAGGGAGCTCCTTGTCCTCTCCTTCCAAAGGAACCTGACAGAATGGGCCAGATGGGTTGGTGGCAAACAGGAGAAAGGAAGGAGGTTTGTGTAAGATGCTGGAATCACGGACGTTTGATGGGATTTCACAAGAAGTAGAAACCATCCTGTTGATGGGTGGTGGAACACCCTCTGGAAAGGGATACTTTGCTGTTGCGTGGTTCTCATTGGCATGGACTCTCCCCAGGGTCAGAGCCTGTGAGATAGGGATTTGCAGAGACAACTCCTGGATTAAGAGCCAAGATTTGGATCATCTGCACCCAGAGTGGTCATGGATTAATTAGACAGGACAGAGCAAGGTAGAACAATTGTGTCCATCTCCAGGTGGGAAATTGAGGGATGGAAAACAAGAGTCTTTATGCTATTGATGTGTTTTGCTGTACAGATGCTCCTGCTGATTTCAAGGAGAGGGGTTGTTCTGCCCTCCTGCCACTGCCTGGGCTCTGTTCACAGCACCTGCAGTAAGACCAGCCATGGAATCCAGCCCCAAAGGTTCAAAGCCAGACCGATTTTCAGGTATTCCTCCACCCCGTGCTTGCCAGAGTCACCTCTCATAACTTGACTTGGCAGAGCAGTTGGCCTAATCCAGCCAAAAGGAAAAAGCCTTGAGTGCCTGGCTGGCTCCTCCTGCTCCTGATGGATGAGTGACAATCATTACACCCACAAGGTTTGCTGGCTGCATTTCACCTTGTTTTTCTCAGCTTAAATAGATTGTAAGAGGTCCTCCTGGCTATTGATTGACCCCTTGCACTAGCTCCTATAGCTGTGGCCATCACATTTTTGTCACAAGTGATTATTAAGGGTGATTTTGGCAATGCTGTGGCTGCTCGAACTACTCCAGTTGCACACTGTAAACAACAAACTGCATTGCTGGCTCTGCCCTGGCCGACTGACAGCGCTGAGATCCACTGGGGATTTAGGGAAGAGTGGAAAACTCCCCATTTCTTCTCGTTCAGGATCTGGTGCACAGGGTGAGTCAGGCTGTTCAGAGCAGGGACCCACAGGCAGAAGTGGTCCCCACCTGGTGTTATTTGGCTGCTGTGGTGTGCACACATCTCCCATCCTTGACTCCATGCCTCCAGCACGTCCCATCCTGGACTCTGTGCACCCCCGTGCTGTGAAGCAGGTGTTCATTTAAATAGGCTGCCTGCATATTGAGGTTTGTTTGCTTTGTTGATAATTGTTACACTGTGATAGAGCTTTGTGTTTATCGTGCAGCTTGTTTTGTTTGAATCGCTCAATCCTTCCCATGAAATATCACCACTCCTTAAACACAAATATTTTTAGAGGCATGCAAAGAGGAAGAATGGGCATGGAGCATCTGAGCCTTGCTTTGGGAGACAAGGCCTTGTTTCTGGACTTTTGATGCAACCTTAGGAGTCTTTTTGCCTTTTTTCTTCTCTGAGTATTTTACCAGGTCACAGGCCTGTTGTGAATGTTTTCTTCCAGGAACTTTCAGGAATTTGTATCCAGGTAACCCCAGCTGGATAGATGACAGATGAGAAGGCTAACAGGCTAGTAACAGATGAGAACTGTGTGAACAATAAAATACAAGTCCACATCTCCATTTATATTCTCTCTGCGTCTGTAGGTAAGAGGGTTTTGATGCTGCCATCAAAAGCTTCCAAAGGCACAATGTGAGTCTGATTTTAGGTCTTGCTCGTGGACAGTTTAAGTACACAGGAGCAAAGCAATTCACTTTCAGCCTCTGGAGTTACTTGCAGATGACTCTACTCATGCTAACAAACTTTCCTTAAAGGTATCCTTTACTCTGGTCCTGTGGCTGGCTGCTTGGCTTCACAGGCTGCAGTTTAAGAGCCCTTGGTGTAAGGATAAGCTGGAATGCATCAGGATTTGAAGAAAGATTTCTTTCAGAGCAGTTAATAAGGCTATCAGCTTTATCAGAAGTATTGCTGGGTTTAGTCTTCCCTGAAGTGTTTGATTTCACATTATTTATGAAGGTGAATATGGAAGAATCTGAATGTCCATTTTCACTGAAAAAGGAGAAAAAGGTGTAGTCCACGTGGTTGTAAAGAGAACCTTAAAACAGTGTTCCTGTGAAGTAAAAAAATCTCAAATATATAAATTTCTAATAATTCCAATACAATTGGAATTATTAGATAATAAAGAATGGATCATGAGTCTGTCAGTTTTTTTGAGGCTAGGGTTCATCGAGGCACAAGTTAATACAAATGCTTATGATGAGTATCACAGCCTTTGAAGTAGCTGGTATTTGTTACAAGAGATATTTTTCCAAGCAGGACTTTTCTCCATTGTACGTGCTGTAACATAAAACAAAAACAAACAGAAAATCCCTTCTGTTGACTATATCACAAGTTAATCTAACCCCTAGTACCCCACTATTGTATTTCATTGAAATGATACCAACCTGTTCTGCTTTATAGCAGCAATAAACTGCAGCAATACTGCATTTTTCGTTTGTTATTTATTTATACTGGCAGCAAAGGCTAATATTTCATCTCTCACCCTTCCTGGTAATTGTGATACAAGGCTCTTTATGGGAAGGCTCATTCCTGTGGTTTTATCCATTCTTAAGAAGAAAAGAAAAAACTCATTCATCGGTGGAATGACTTCCTGGTAAGATGAACGACAATGATTTTTACCTACCTTTGTAGGGGGTTTGGAGACTTTATTGGCTGATGTTTGGGGAAGTCAGATTTTACATTTTAGAAGGTACTTGGGCTGGAATTTCTTGGTTTAGAGGAACAGACTGTCTTTGCCTGCAAGAGATCACCATTCAACACTGAAACTAATGCCCTGGTAAAACCTGGGCAGTGTGTCTGCATGTGCTGAGTTACATGTCTGGGGCATGGCTCAATTACACGCTGCTTGGAGTGACTTGAAATAAAAGCAACTTCCAGAAGTATGCATGCAATTTCACTGCTCCGAAAATGGCACCCCTGCAAATAGCAGCCCTTCCTGCCTGGATCCAAGGCTGAATCCAGTCCAGACACCCCTCTTTGTCTCAGTAGGATGTCTGGGAAGGTGAGTGCCTGAAGGAAGAGGTTATACTTCTGCTATGCCAGGGGATGTTACACAAAAGTGTGGGTCCCGTGACGTCTGCTGACACAGGTCACAGCCTCTGTTGGGCAGGGACTGCTGGGTGCTTTGAACAGCATATTTTGTGGTGGCAAGTTTTGTAATCAAAGTAATTATCAGTTGCACTTGGAGCCAGTAGCACTCCCAAGTCTCCTGAAACTCAAGATTTGCAGTGCCTAACCTGGCCCTTTGCAGAGAGAGTGCATTAGAGCACAGGGCTGCGATTTAGAGATCCTGGGCCAAATTTTCTTGTCCTCTGCCTTGTCACTGACTTCTTTCCAGAATTAGTGTATTTTTGCTGGCCCCCAGATGGAGAGTTACTGTGCTGTGTACATGATGGGCTGTACAAAGCAGAGGGGAGTACCCTAGGAGTCTCCTTCTAGCCTTGCCACTACATGGCTTTGAGCAGGCTGCTTACTTTCTCATAAAATTCAAATAATTGTCTACTTTCTTTATATCCTTGGCTGAAAAATCCTGCAGAGATGCTGCACATTATTAATTACCTACACCAGAGTGTTCCTGCTTTGCTGCAGGCCAGTAAGAAAGAAGCTGTTGTTCATCAGGCATCTGGATCATGAAGGGGAGCTTGAACAAAAAAAAATCACATCCAACCTCTTCTAATCCTGGCTTTGCCCTTGGGCTGGTGCCTGAGTGCTCTTATCAAGGGGCGTTCCATGGCCGTTTTGCTGGCCTTTACTGCTTCCAAATACCAAAGGCCTTTCAGGCTTATTCTAAACAGTGCTTCTTGTCAGAGCTCATCTGGCTGCTGATTCCAAGCTCCTGTCTGTAGGAAACGTAGGGGTGGAAAGCACAGACCTCTGTGTGAGCTGGCTGACAAAGGGAGACCAGGATTTTTTAATCCAGGAGCAGAGTTTGAGGCTGGTAGATGAATTCCTGCAACAGAAACCCATGCTCAGCTCTGCAGGTGAAAGCCAAACTGTGTCAGGCATGTCTCACCTTTGCCTTCTCCCCTCTCTCCTGTGCAGATCGAAGAGGGAGGCAAGGCAGACTCCCTGCCTTCCAAGCTGCAGGCTGGTGATGAAGTGGTGAACATCAACGAGGTGGAGCTGAGCAGCTCCAGGAGAGAGGCCATCTCCCTAGTGAAAGGCTCCTACAAGAAGCTGAAGCTTGTCGTCCGCAGGTAGGCAAGAGCCACACTCGTTCCCTGCCTTCCTCCTGCCCCACAGGCCACCCAGCCATTCCCCTCACTTCTCCAGCTGGAAGCCTACAGCTTTGCCTGATCTTAGCACAAGCCTTGTTTTAAGCACACAGACATGAGCCCAAGGCCAAATGCATGTTCTTTTCAGCCAATATTTCTAGGACTCCTTTGTCACTGATGTGTCCAAGCCCATGAAACACCCAATTCTCTTGCACTTCTCCCCTGCCACACGACACTCCAGGATCCCTGTTCAGGGGTGTACAAGCAGTCCCATCTTCCTCCCAAGTGCCCAGGGCTCCTCACAAAAGGGTGACCGTTCTGTACGTAGCTCTCACCTCATTTGCTGCATGTTGTTACTGTTCCTGTGATGGTGGAAAGATTTCCACTGGCCTCAGCAAGATTTGGAGCTGTTTGGTGTTCTGCAGGTGAGTCATAAAGGATTTTGAATCAGAGATGTTTGGGTCTGAAATTTGTTTGGTTTGGTTTTTTAAAAGCTTAATAGAAATGCTGCCTCTGTCTCTTTTGCTGTGGCCACGTCCAGTTTCTTTACGTGCCAGTTAAGTGATAGCTGGTATCACTTTGAGTGCTCTGTCCTCAAATTCCACACTTACCCAAAAAGGAATCTAGGTAAGGATCAATATAGCTGGAGAGCTGTCATTAGTCAAACAAAAAGTGTCATTTTGGGTCACTGAATTGGAACAACTGAGTAACATCTGAATGATGATGCATGAGCTGGGCAGGTATGACCAGCTCAGACCCCCTCCTGCTCTCTGGGCTGTACTTTGTGCTTTTGCTGACTCTCTCTTGTTGTTTAACTAAAGCATCTTTAGGTAACCTTACAGCAAATTCTGAATATTCATATACAGAACTGTTATATGGTTTTTGCACCCATTGGGAGAGGATTTGCAAAAAGAGTTTGTTGCAATTTGAGTGTTTTCCAAAAATACATGAATTTTGCTTTGGGCCCATGTAGACTGCAATCCAACTGTACTGACTGAACAAAATGTTTTATTCAAACTGACTTAGCAAAACTGTGGAAACAGAACCTGTTTGTTTTGTAATGTAATAGTTTCTCTGCATTTTTTTACATTCTCAAGACCTTTTCACCTTTTTTTCCCCTCTTTAATGAGTATTCAAGAGATTTTGATGTTTTTCTGGTTTGGATTACTGTAGTGAACGTGAAAAAAAATTGGTTGGTAGTCTTTCATGGCTTCATTTCATCACCACTAGAAGGATCAAGCACGTACACCACTAGAGGTATTACAGTCACATACCGTCCCCTGGCCAAGGTACTTTGAGCCCTTCACGCACATTTAAAGCTCAGTGATAATCCATAAATCTAAAACTGGAAAATTGCAATTAAGAGCTAAGAGCCCAGCCTTCAGGTAATTTGACCCAGTCCCAGCTGACCCTGCAGTGCTGGCATGAAGGCAGCAAAAACCAAAAAATGTGAGGTCCTGACGTCTCTGTGAGCAGTGGGATTCTCTCCATCACCAGAGATGGCCAGACTCAGCACACTGGCCAGGGTAGAAGAAGATATTTTGTCTCCAGTTCTAGAGAGTAGGAAGGGATAAAATAAGGATTCCAGAGGAGAACAATGAGAAAAGAAGAAAGAGGTGAAGGTTACCTTGACCCCAGACAGAATGAGTTTAGCCATTAAGCCTGGTAAAGGCAGCACTACCTGCTTCCCACCTGGGGTCAGATTTGGTTGGTTGGACAAGAAGATGCTTTGCAGTACTACATCATCCGAAAACAAATTATTTTTTGAATGTTTGTGATGCTGATTTTTGTAAATTTGCCATAATGATTGAATTGAGATGAATTAGGGTTGCTTGCTACAAGTACCAGCAGTCTGAAAACTTTCTGCCCTGTCATTTGTGACCTGAATTTTTGGTCAGTGTGTTCAGTATTCAGAGAAACTCTTCCTTATGCAGTGACACAAACTCCCACAGACATGGACTTTACTCCTTAAAAGTCATACGCAAACAACAGCAAAGTCTGCTTGGTGTGTGTGGTTCTGCCTCTTTGCAGAGCATATTCCAGGTCAGCATGTTTTTGAAGGTTGTTTGTTTTTCAAATGAAAATCTCACAAGTTCTCTGTAATGGTGTGGTGGTGACACCAACCATGACACCAGACAGAAAGCACACATTTTTAAAATCAAATGTATTCTGTCGTAGTCCATATAGCATACGTAGATTGCTATTTAATCTTGGTTTTTATTTCAGGGCAAAGGTACTTAAAAGGTGAGCCTCTCTATGTGTTACTAAGCAAAAATAGATGTTACAACATCTTTCAGGTCTGCAGCCTGGCTGATGCAATGATGTGGTATTTCCCTTGGAATGTCAGAACTGATGTGTCATCAGGCTTCATCAGCTCAAGTTTGATTGATCAGTGTAATGGAGGGAAAAAGTGGGAATAGTTTCAATGAAGGGAATGTGAAGGAAAATTGGGCGAAATTCAGGGTGAGAGGAAAGGCTAAAAGGCTAAAATAAATAAAGATAAAAATCAGCTGTCTCACAAGGATATTTAATATTAATAAATACCAATGGTTTAAATTAAGTGACCAGCACTAGAGCATTTAGTACATGAGGATCATAGTCTGCCTCTCACTCCTGTGGAAATGTCCTGCTGTCCTCAGGGAGGAACTTGCAGTAGGAGAGACATGAAGCTGTGAATTTATACACTTTTTGCTTCCTTGCTCACAGACTTATAGTAGGGCAGAGGCAGAGAATGACCTAATGAGCCCTGGTGTTAAGTAAATCCTGTGACTATTCCCTGAGAGGATCCTTATTTGGGAGATAACTGTTGAATAGTTTTCATGGATGCTCTCTGGCTGCACTTTGTTTGTCTTGTCCTCAGCTCAGAAGCCCTCAATGACACTTTTCAAATGTTCATTTTTCCCTTCTTCTTTAATACAGCTACTCACATCTCCCTTGTTTCAAAGGCTGTTCCTAAAGCCAGGTTGTGCCTCTCTGCCCATTCCTCGCTGGCTCCCTGTGCTTGCTTTGCCCATTCATTTCCAGGACAATGGACTCAGATATGTGTGTGTTTGCTCATTCCTGTACACCTCAGGCCCGCAGCTGCTGTGCTCTGAGGGACCTTGCTGACACTCACACTCCATTGTGCTGAGGCCAGGGCCAGCTGGAGCAGAGCTGCTCTGCAGCCCAGGGAGTGACTCAGGGTGTCTGTATCACTGCTGGTGACAAATGTCTCTCACCCTGGGTATGAACAGTTTCCTCAGGCCTGAGGAATTCACAGGCTGATGCTGGGGAGATCGATGTGCTCAGGGTTTGCCCATTTGGAACAGTTGGTGTGAATCACAATGGGAAACTGGAGAGACCAGTTTGTTGGATTTCATAGAGGGAGGCTGGCCTACTGTCCTCAGCACTCTGCTTTACAGAGGTTTTGATACTCAGTTGATCTTTAACCAGGTGGAGAAAAGGTTTGAAAGCCACAGCTACAAAAGAAATAGGGCTTAGCTGGTTTGTTGTGAAATACACATCGTTTTTTCCAACCTGTTTCTTTACTGTTGCTTCCTCTCCAACTGCAGTATCCAAGCAGAGGTGGATGCAATTTAAAAAAATACCCTTTTCAGTGGTATCAGTCAGATCTAATTGTGTTGTGCATGCCTGGATCAGCTGAAGATAAGGCTCAAACCGTGGGCATGGCCTTGTGTGCTTTACAGCCCCCACAGTGGCCTGGAGCAGTTGCCAAAAATAGGCTTTTGCACAGGTCAGTAGGCAGGAATGGCTGCGGGAGCGTCACACTGTTTACATGGCTGGACATCCAGCGTGTCCATAACAGCAGCAATTAGGGCAGCCAGGCGTGGTGGCACACGGAGCTGTGCCACCAAGGGGACCCACGGCCTCGGGGACAAGTCCCACACACCCTTCCCAGCACAAACAGTGCCTGAGCCAAGGCCTCCCACAGGCCACTCCTCAGCCATTGCGGTGCTGGGAGGACAGAGGGCACAGCTCATGAGGTCACTCTCGTTGAGGGGGCAGTGCACTATGGAGTGATCCAGCCTCAGACTTGGTTAATTAATGCAAAGCTCTATTAAAATTTGCTGGTGGAACAGCAAGGAAAAATATTCTGCAGACAGTTACCAGGGGTTTAGGCCCTTTCTCTACCCAAGCAGATCTCTTCCAGGGTGTTGGCTTCAGGGCTCAGGCCAGCACAGATGGGGATGTGAGGGGCTCTGATGGTGACACTTGTGTTTGCAGAGCCAGTGAGATTGGACAAAGCATGAATCTCAAACAGGCTGTGATTTACAGCGAAACTGCTTACTCCAAGATGCACACGTGTGCTGTTAGCATATATCAAATCATTCTGATACCAGTGAGACTGCAAGAAGCCTGTTCAAGTATTATTTATGTGGTACATACAATAATCTAGCGAAGATCAGTATTTGAGGTGGTGGATTTTCTGTTTGCAGTGGTAGTGGTTTGTGTCTGTCTCAGGCTTAGCAGTGCCTGCAATTCTTTTCCTTCTCAAAGGGCCTCAGACGAAAAATACAAGTCAAATAAAGGAGGAGTGGGGATAGAAAACATTATCCTCTTTTTCCTGTTGTGCTAAAAACTGTACAAAAAGGAAGGATTAAGCTTATCCTTGGCTATGACCATAATCTGTATGTTCATTTTCACGCTTCCCTACAAATTCCCTGCATCACTTGGGTTATTTGGGTGATTCTCTTGGTATATCCCTGGCCCTGGGCCCCCTTGCCTGAACGATGAGACCAGGGGGAGATGCTGGGAAGAGCATGCTGCAGCCCTGAGACTGGGAGCATCAGAGGGGAAGCCGCCTTATGCAGGCACTGAACAGCCTGAGAATTCATCCAGGGATACGCCCCCTGCAAACCCCAGTCCTGTGGCCCAGGAAAAGCTGATGCTGAGCACCAGGGGCTGTGTCACACTTACACACTGCAAACTGCCGGGGTCAGAGCACCCTGGACATGTGGGTGAATTTGTTCTACTCTTATTCTCCTCCTGACACGTCTGCTTCCAGGTGCTGGCAGTGAGAAGGTGCTGGGCTGCGTGGGCCTCCCAGGGCCAGTGCTGAGTTTTCAGACAGATCTGGTTCAAGTCAACTCATTTAAACACCTCTGTGGCAAGTTCAGGAATTAAACCCAGACATCCTGAATACTTGCATTTATGCCATAGCTACAGAGTTGTTCTTCATTTGGCAGCAAACTGCTATAACTAAGGGTTTAGGAAAAAATAAAGGGGAAAAAAAGTCTTCCACTCCACCTGATAAATGACCCTATGGAGGTGTCAAAGGGTGGGAGGAAGATGTCAGTACAACTGACATCTGTGGCTCAGAGCTGATTCAAGCCCATGGAAATTGGTGGAAAGATTCCCACAGACTCCTAAAGGCTTTGGCTCAGACCCTCACTGAGCGGTGACTTCCCTCATTGACCAGGAGAAAATGGGCTATTCCTGGAGAGAGGGGAAGCTGCTGGCATTTTTACAAAAAGACAAGTGCCAACACAATTCTTCAAAGAAGTCTGTCGACTAATCCTTTCCTCTTATGACACTAATGTAATTTTGTACCATATTTGACGGCGTGCCAAAAAATTGCATGGAATAAATGCGAGTTTTGTGAATGAAATGAATTAGAATTGGCGTTGGCGCACACCCCGCTCCGCAGCAGCGCAGGAGTGCCTTCCCAAAGAGCTGCTCTGCGGTGTGGTTGGGTTTTGTTCAGGGCTGATGGCTGGGGGAACGGCAGAAAGGAGGGCTTCACGCACATGGAATGTTTAAGACTGACAGCTTAGAGGCCAAAGCTGGCATTCGAGGGCTGGCAGGGTGGTCTGTGTCTAGCACTGTTTTATGTTTGTTGTGAACTCCTCCTTAGCTTTTCAGCATGCCCCTGCTCATGTCTCCTCGTGTCTCAGCTCTTTTTTAAAGTGCATCTTTTTAACACCAAAGAAATGAACCTTTGGTTGGAGCCTGCAGCTCCTCGTGTGATGCCAATGGTTGTGACCAGCCAAAGCTTCTTCGGGGCCTCACCCACTGTTTGGATGGGATTTCCAAGGCCTGTACACTCTGTGCCTGGTAAGGAAAGGCTTTGAAATTTCCTTGTGTCTTGGATAAAACTGGTCAGTCTTTAATACCTCATTTTCATAGAGGAGTTTTCCATGCATTCATCAAAATGTTTGCAGTTCCTGTCTCATTAGGAATGGACAGACAGCTGAGAGGTGAACAGAATTTCATTTTTAAATCACTGGCAAATCCTTACTGTCTAGGATTTAATTAACTACAGCTCAGGACTGACAGGCTTTTAGGAAATTTACCACAGGGAATAATAAATGTGAGGAAGATCTAGATACAATTTTTGAATAAAAAAAAGTTTTAGGCCACTGATAGGAACAGTGGGAAAATGCCTCAGAAAAAAGTATATGCCAGCCACCATGATGTTCATTGTCTCTGGGATGTTACAGACTGACCCCTCACCTGAAGCTGCATTAGGAACCCAGGAATTTCCAGCCACTGCCACTCCAATTAGCTGCTCCTCTCACCCAGTGCTGTGGATTAATTTGCCTTCTTCAGGCAATAATCAACCTGGGGTTGGATTTGACAGCAAGTGACTCTGGAAGAGCTGAGAAATCTCTGCCAGCACCGTACAAAGTACTTTTTACAGCATGAGTCTCCTTCTTTTGGAATTTCCCGAGGATTAGGTTGGAGCTGGATCAGATCACAATAGTATGAAAACTCAGACAAAAAAGCATGTGTTCTCCCAGCCCTCTGTGCATCGTTCACTATCTGGGATGGTGTCTGGGGTGACCTTTAGTCCACAGGGCAAATACTTGGACTGGAGAGGGGTTCTGGTTACCTGTCCAGGTGCAGAGGGGTGCAGGGTGACACCTTCACGGGGCAGCTGCAGGGGAAGCTGAGAATAGCTGCATTTCATCATCCCTGCTGCGAGGAGCTGCAGTTGCATGGCATTAATGCCAGGAGCTGACTATAAATATAGATTTATAAGGGGTTTCTTGGTTGGGTGGCACTGATGTGTACAGACGTTAGATGTGTACACAGCCAGAGCCAGCTTAAATATTTAGTTGCTCTGCTACAAATATAAAATCATTTCACAAAATCTTTTCCTTGCTTTTCCTGCTTGATCCAAGGTTTCCTCTGAAAGGGAGGTGAGGTCAGGAGAGGTTAATGAACACTGATGTAATCCTACTGATATAAATTGTGTTTGCCTGGACTTACTTCAGCAAAACAGATGTTAGGGTGTAGTGATTACTGTAACTCCTTTGCGTTTTTTATGAATGGGCTTGTACAGGTCATCCAAATCCCTTGGTATTGTTTCTCTCTTACGGCTGGATACATGGAATATCTCAGGCAAAAGAACAATGAAGAGCAGACACTGCACAGACAGTATCAAATGGTCTTTTATATGCACAACTCTTCCTGTGTGTAGCACAGGGCAGCCTGACTAACTCACCCAAACATAGATGGACAAAGAATATAGAACTTTTTTTTCCAATCTGCCTTTCTTCTGCTTCCTGCCTGTTTGACTTCAGCATTAAAAGGGAGGCAGGGCTGATTTCTGATTTTCAGTGCATGTATGTGAAACATTTTTAGGTAGGTTATACCTGCATAATACACCATAACTTCTTTTTTTTCTGTTCAGAATCCATAAGGAAATTAAGATGAGAAACAGTGGTGAAAAAAGACCTCTTTAGGAAGCTGAAAAGAGACAGTTAGCTCAGAGTTACTTAGGCTTTTGTGTTTACCGGGCTTTTAAAAATTATTACTCTTGTCAGGTGAAATGTCAGGGGGTGGGTGGAGGCACTCAAGAAAGTAACTGCATGGAAGAGGATAATGTATGTTCTTTACTTGAAGTCAAGGGGACATTGGAGTAGAGAAAATGGGGTGAAAAGTATGGGTGAGATAGTGAATGTTTTGACTTTACAGCCGGGCTGGAAAAGAGAACTAGTTAGGGTTAATGCAATTGTTAGGGAAATGCAATTGTATGTTCTCTTTGGCCTGAAATGAGCCATTTTGCTCCTGGTAGGAAAAGCATGTTAATTTAATATATGTAATATATATTTAATGTATATTTTCAGCTTTCTCTTGAGTGTTAAGGCAGCCTGGCTGGGTAGAGAGCACCTGAACCTTCCTGGCTGCCTTAGGCTGACTTCCTCTGTAGCGGGATGGGTCCAGTGGGTTGAGGGCCATGTGCCTTCCTGGGATTATTTCCATGGACTTCATCCAGTGTCCACAGCCTTCTCCCATGGCATCTTTTTCAGCCCTGCAGTCCATTGTTGAGCCCCACCTTAGGAGCCAGTGAGCAAGAGGGACCCTGCTACACCTCTCCTCCACCGTTTTTATCCTCCACCCTTGCTCCCAATTACATTTTCAATTGCAGTTTGAGGGGTGCAGTTTGAGAGAAAAAAACAGATCATTCCTGGCTGGTTGAAAACATTGCTTTCTTGCATATAGTTTCTTTTCCCCTCTCTCCCCGCCAAGACCAGTGTTAATTATAAGAGGGACCAAGCCCAAATCTGCGGGGAGCCGGGACAGAGCTGACTGGCACTTTCACTCAGCACATTCCCCCTTTCCTCACGGTCTCTGCTCCTGTCTGTCAGGCCTGCTGACGCCTGCTGGGTAGGAGGGCAGTAATCTGAGCTGCCTGTGCTGAGCGAACCTCCTGCTTTTTACTGCGGGATTGGTGCCGAGGTGCCTCTCTGCACAGCACCTGTATCTGCAACTCGTCATCGCAGGGCTCTGCCCGCGGCGCCGCGCTCCGAGCCGGTGCTGCGTTCCCCGCTGCCGGCTCCGCGCTCCCCACGGCAGGCTGCCCCCGGCCCCGGGATGGGAATACCTGAGGCTGCCTCTGGCGGCTCCCGAGGTAGGTAAGCGGCCTCTCCCCAGGCCCCGCACAGCCGGCCGGGCGCGGCTTCGTGCCGGGGGCGTCAGCCGCACCGCGGGGCTGTGGGAGAAGGAGGGCGAGAGTCTTAAGGACTCTCTCGGTCCCAAACGTCACGAGCATCATAAACTTCAGAGCAAATGAGTGTTCATGCAGTGCCGGGGGGGATTTTTCTGTTTAAAGCGAGCTGGCAGCAAACGGGGAACCAGTGCTCCGCCGGCGCTCGGGGTCTGTCACTGGGAGGCTGTTGGGCAATGTAAGCAAATCTCTCAGACTTCAGGCTAGAAAAGTGCCAGAAGCTCTCAGGAGAGGTGAACTTGGGAGAGCCCCCAGAGCTGTACAGCATGTACAGCTGTACAGCCATCCCCGCCCTCGGTGTCCAAGGGTAACAATAATGCCATGCACTTGGGACGCTGAGTCTTCATGAGCAGGGGATCTGACTCACGTCCACACCACGATTTGTAGAGTACAGTTTGCAGTTTTATAGTCTGGAAGAGTCCCTGCCCAAGTTCGTGGCACTCATTTTGGCCATCACCTTTTATAAGTTGAGTGTCATTTAAAGTGGGTGTCAAACCAGGCTAATGCTCTACATCACTGTTCGACAGAGATGGACCGGCCCCAAAATCTGGGATATGCTCTTGGTTGATCAATATGGCAACATTGCAGGGAGCAGAGAGAGAATGTGAGAGAGGCTGGTTCATGAGACAGCTCCAGTGCTGGCAATCAGTGTAGCTCCAGTTGGACCTGCACAAATTTACATTCCTTGAAGACCTGTCGTATATTGGACACACACCTATCCGCCCTTTCAGATTGGTCATGAATCATAAAACTAAGTTCATTGAACTTTGATTTTGATTATTTCCTGACACATGAACTCCTTTAGTAAACCCATTAAGTAATCTTTAAACTCATTAGCTGCTTCATTGCTATTAGGATATTTTTAACTTGAAGTTTGTTTGGGGTTGTTTTATCTTTGACTATGGGCCAGACCTTCAGCTGTGCACATCAAGGGAAATTGGCTTTCCTTCTAAACTGTGGTGATCCCATCTGGTTAGGGAAAGTTGCTAGTGCAGGTCAAAGGAAGTTGTAGAGGTGCTGGTGAAATACTGGGGCCAAACTAGTGGGCATGGAGTATCCCTAAAGATTCCTAAGGCAACAGAGCTGAAGGAAGATGTTGTTTTACAGCACAGATCCCACCACCCTGCAGCCTGGCCTGATGCCTACAGGGGTGAGCATATTCCCAGGCTGCAGCAGTGAGGGGAGCCTCCCATCTGAAATTTGAAGAGATGCCTGAACTAAAGAGGTTTGGTGGTTTCCCCCTTCAAGCAAATTGAAAAATTCATCTTGGGCTGATGCTACTGTTTCCTCTGGTGTGCTTTATATTCTGTTAAAGAGAAGTCTTTTGGATGCCTTCAAAGGGCTAAAGGCAATACCTCATAGAAACCCAAGTGGCTGAAGAATTACCAGATATTAGCATTTATCAGTTGCCAAAGCTTGGACATTTCTTTCTGCCTTTCATAAATTACAGCCTGCAGGGACCATTTAGTAATAAATCGTAGCAACTTGGCTGTTAGAGGGCAACCCATGTACAGAGGCACTTCAGGTCTGTGCCAGCATCTCCTTTGTTCAATAAAAGTAACAGCAGGAATTTGATTAAAGACTGATAGAAAAGACAGGGAGGGAGAAACATAGAAAAGATTAAAGAAAGAAAGAGCCACCTGGAAACTTCATTCCTCCTTTATTTCTAACTTAAGCTCATAAATACCAAATCTAAACCATTGTGTGTGTGAGAGGGAGGGAAAATTTCCTGCATGCCTGCACAGAAAAGACTGCACATGCAGCCACCCAAACGACTTTTAGCAAAAGTCAGATTCCTTCCTCCAACTTAAGGATTCTTCCATGTCTGCAATGGAAATAAAACAAACTAGAAAATAACATTATCCCCCCAGTGCTTTGGGAGAATGGCATTTGGGAGGGTCAGGCGAGTCCCATCCCTAAAGGAGAGTGCCGCTGGATTTGGGCTGAGCCTGCCTGGGAGCAGGGAGCACGTTTCCCAGGCTGCCTCGGAGCAGCCCTGCGGCTCAGCACAATGCGGCGGCCAGCTGCACACGGCCAGCCCACAGCATCTGCCCCTTTGTCTGCACCATCCTTGCTGTAACACCCCCCAAAAAAAGGAAAACCCAGTGACTCCAGCAGCCAAATGCAAATAAGCCCCCAAGAGCCCCGTCCTGCGTGATCAGCAAGCGACAGGCAAATCACATTCAAATTCCTCACTGCAGAGCCGGCCCGGCTGTTGTTTGGGTGTAGGAGACCAGAACGCTGCCATTAAGTGTCCAACGGGAGCGACGGTGGATTGCCTTTTCCTTAGCCTGGCTGTGCCCTGGGAGCTCGGAGCGCTTTGCTGACATTCAGAGGCATCCTTTGGTTCCCAGGCAGGATTTGCAGGGCACAAAGAGGAAGTGTGGGACCATGAACTCCCCAGGAAAGGCGAGTTCAACCCTCAACAAGGTTTTGCATATTTTGGGGGCTCTTGCAGGTATTCTTGCCCTACTCCAGCCCAGATGGAGCAGCAAGGCAAAATCCTGTACCTGAAGTCTTTGGCTGCTGCATTTGGTGTCCCTTTTCTATACGTCTGGACATCTGTGCTGCTTAAATTGTGCTTTTCCCTGCCTGGCACTTCCCTTAGTCCATCTTTACATTGTTTTCTCTCTGCTCACTTTCTCTCACACTTTTCAGCTGTTTGTAACACCTGTCGGACAGTGAATCCTTTTTGGCCGTGGCCTTGGGCCAGAACTGTGTTTAGGATGCGGTGATGTCTTTGCAGCAAAGAGGATGTCTCTGCCTTGGTCCAGCCTTCCCCACCTCAAGCCCTTACCCTGAGGGCTGCTGCCTTCTCCATCCAGGGAGCAGGAAGATGCACAGCCCTGCTCTGGATCAGGCCTCGCGGGGCTGTTTTCTCACTCGCATTCAGATCGCTACAAGGACGCAGAAACGGGCAGCGTTTAGGACTGAGCCTCCGCTTAACAAACCACATTCTCCCCGTCATTCAAACTCTTAGAAGAGAAAGTAGCAAAACCCCGTATCCCGACAGGGTTTGTTGTCCCGCTGCTCCTCACATCGCGGCTCAGCGCGGGCACCTCGGGGACAGGAGAGGGCGGTGCGGTGTCCCGGGGACCGGCCGCCCTGCGTCCTGGCGGAATGTGGGGAATGCGAACGGCATGCTTGAGTGGACAGCTTCAGAGCCGGGCGAAGGGATGGCTCTCCTGCCATCTGTTGTAAGCCCCGCGGGCCCATAGCAACAGTGGTTCAGGAATGGGGCCGCTGCTTTTTTTTCGTAAAGAAATTCTTCCCGGCCCTCTTCGCCGCTCCTGCTTGCGCACACTCATGAATAAGCGGGAACGGGGCTGGGATTCCTGCTCCAGAGTGGTGCGTGCTGAAGGAGAAAGGGTCTTGTAGAGCTCAGCTTGTGTTTGGTTTGGGGGGGCGTTTTCTTCTCTGTGCTGGACCATGAGCCTATGTGTGTAATTCATTGTTAATTGCCAAAATCTTTTTCTGTTGAAATCAAGTGTGAACCTATATTTGCCATGAGGTCAGTAAAGTCTCCAGTGGATGTACAGCCACTTGATTGTCCTCAATAAAACGGAGACCCCTTCTGCCATACTATTATGAATACCCAGGTTCTAACAGGTGTAAATAATCCCAGTGTACTGATTTGTTGTGCCCATCATTTTCTTCCGGCCCCGGAACCCTTCTGTTGTGGCTGAGGGGCTTTGCTGCATCATGAAGTGGAGGGAACGGAATCTCTGAGGGTACAGGTAGCTCAGCATCACTGGTGGTACTGAGAGATGCCAACTTTTATTCCAGGGAAGATTTTGCCTCATAAGAACTCTGTCTCCTAAGGACACCAGCGTGAGGTGGTATGCCACAGGGAATGGTTAGTGCTGAAAGAGCCTTTATTCAGTCAGCAGGGGCAGGAACAGACTGTCTGTCAGTCTGTGTGAATGGTTTTACTCCTTTCTTTCCCCTGGAAATTCCCTTCTGAAATGCAGATTTCTCTTCTCCTCACACCTTAACCTTTTTTTTCCCTGCTGTCAAGAAACTGAGGCCTCATTCTCTCAAATTGCTCAACCTCTTGCTGTGACTCAGCAAAGTGACTTGTTTTTAAGTATTTTAACTCCCTTAAGATGGGGAATTGTAAATTTACATGAGAGTTTCAAGCAGTTTGACATGAGACGTTCAGAAGTTGGGGGTCTTTAACTTTCCCAAACGGTGTATTGGTTTCTTTAGTATTTTTTAGTATTTTACTTCTGTGCCTAACAGCATGCAGTAAGTACCGAAATTTGCAGAGAAGCCCCCATGGACAAGAGGGAATCAGGGAACTGGAAAGGTTTTGTGCCCTTTGCAAAGAGATGTCATGAAGGAGGAGAGGGGAGGAAACCCAGCAGTTTTTCCCCCAGTGCTCAGAGCTGTGTTTGAAGCTGGGCACACAGCTACAGTGGCTTGATCACAGGGAGCAGGGTATCATTTCAGTGAAAGCTGATATGTACAGGGAGAAGGGATAAAACTCTCCCTGTTACAGGTATTTATTATCACTTGACAGCTGTCAGTTTGCAGTGGGGGATTTGCCTTCCTGTCAGCTCTCTGAGAACCAGGTATATTTGCCTAAGGTTGTAGGGAAGGGTAGAAATCCTGCTTTCAAGCACAGGTATCATTTAACCATGATAAGAAGGCAGGTAAAGCATTTCTTCTGAAAGACGGCTGTGGAGAACAGGGGAGTAAAGTCTTTCTGGCCCTACCCAGATGGGAAAAAACAAGTCATTAAAATCTGATACCTACCTGCTTTTAATGAGAGAAATGTTGTTCGAAGAAATAATCTCAGTCCTATCACCACCGAACTATTTTCAGGAGCCATTAGCCTTTCACCTCCTCATATGTTTTATCTCTTACTTTTGATCTCATTCAGGGAAAACGGCAATGCTGCTGCAACCAGAGATTTGGGCTTTAATCAGGAGCTTACTCAGTCATAACCATGCTCTTTGCAGCCATCCTTCCCAGTAAATGACCCCCCAAAAACCATGGGGAGTGGGGTGGGGAAAACCGCAATTAAAATGAAGCACTTGGTGTCTTTAGTCATGTTTAGGTCTTCGGTGAGCCAGTGTGGGTATTCTTATGGGTTCTGCAATGCTCCCTTCATCTTTAGCCTCTTCTCCCTCCCCAGGAACTCTTGCACAGCTGCTGGGGACAGGGGACTGTGAGTTGCCAGCCTGAACTACAGGCACGAGGCAGCTGGTTTTTCGGCTGGAAAAAGCCAAGAGCAAGAGCCACGTGGGGATGGATGTTCCGACCTTCACTGAGCAGACACAAACTCTGGCTCAGTTTAACTGTACCTTAGCATCAGATTGTATCTTTGCTGTATTGTCTGCTTGAAAGCTGTTGTAGTGTAGAATAAGATCCTTGATCCAGGCACGGTTGCTCCCACAATCCCCCATCTGGAAGGGAAAGAAGCTGAGTTGGGTTGCTTTGGTTTTGGAGAGTGGGATCAGCGAAGGAAGGCTGTAGATGGCTGAGGGCTGTTGAAGTTCAATCTCATTCTCTCTCTTCAGTGTTTATCACGAGTTTTGTTCTTTGTACCGTTCAGAGTAACATTTTAAAACAAAACTAGGAATGCAGACTTGAGTCTGCTCAGACAGTCTGAGTCCTCTGGCTCATCCTACCCAGGAGCCCACGTCTCCCTATAAAATGTAGCTGCTGTTGTTGCTGTTCCTACACTGCAACAGGTCTCCACAATCATCAGTGTTCTTCAGTATTTTCTGACTCAACTCCAACATGTTGCATTGGATGGTCTTTGATCCTGATTTTTTCCTTGCATCTGTTTAATTCAGACTGGGATGCATTTTAATGCCGACCCAGTTTTATTTCAAAAGTTACCCATTATCAGTATGTGAGGATAAACAGAAATAAGTGAAAAAAATTGTGAATTATAAGTAAGACATAATATATACACATTTATTTCAGTGCTGCTTGTCCAGATTTATTTCTTTTTCTTCCCTTTATCTGTGGATATCAAAAGCACAAAAAAATTCCAGGAATGCCACATCCCATTGAAATTCTCCTGACGGGACATTCAGAGCAATCCACGGCAACAGCTGTACTGCCTATTTATCCCGAAGCAGAAAATTGTACATGGCCCGGGACAATGCCCGGCGTCACCGAGCGACACGGGGGCCACGTCTCTGTCACGGTGGGAACTGTCCCTGCGCTCCCCTGGGCTGTTTGTGTGCACAAGAATCACGCTTATCATATTGCTGTAACACAGCACTTTGCATCTAATTTAAGCAATACGGGGGCTTTTGTTTGTCTCACGAGGTCTAACCCGGAGACAAAAGCCGTGGTCCAGCCTGAAGGTTATGAGACGTTACCAGACATTCATGTTCACACATACACGCTCTGTCAGAGGAATTTATGGCCATTACCATGTTCTCTAATGAGTACAAAATGAGACCATTACATATTCACATAATTAGTTTGACAGATTTTCATTTAAATATAAAAAGACTTCTAGTCTTTAGAGGACAAAAGGAGGGGTTTGTTTCCAGGGCAGTTTTTGACTCTGCATTGCTGGAGCAGGAGGTTGGGAGTGACAACTAAAGGGAGACGATTTAGTGTGAATAATTCTCAGCTTTTGATTTCATGTTGCCATTTCTTTGCTGCTTTTCCAGTTCCCCTGAAGCACCTTGAGGAGAGCTGTGTGATGGGGCCTTTCAGGTGCAGCCAGGAAAGCCCAAGTGTCATTTTTGTTTCTTGGATATTTTGCCATCAGAGGAAAAGATGTGGGGTTTTTTATTAATTCAGTTAGCATGAATTCTCTTTGGAAAGGTTGGCAACAGCTCACCAGCTTGCTCTGTACCTATTCCCATGCCTTTTTCACACCTCTTTTACCTGTGGTCACTTGTCCTTCAAGTTGTTTATCTTTTTGTATTTCGAATACTGTGTTGGCATCACCTCAGCTGTGGTTTTCCTGATTTGGTTGGGATGTGCAGCTCCTTCAGGCATTCATCGAGGACCACTTGCTTAATTTCACATCTGGGCTTTAGAGGGCACATTACATGCCTGGTCATCTCAGCACAACGAGCACTAAGCATGACACATTCCAAGCAGGAATTCTTAAAAGTCCACATGAGGTGTCCTGCAAAGACCCGTGTGTGCACCCAGTGTATCCACACCAAAACTCCTTGGGTTATGGTAGATTTGGATTGCTTCAGGCTTGGATTATCCACTGATACAGCAGAATAGTGCCCTTAAACTATGTGAAGTTCCTTTGGTTCATAGCATGTGTCTGTGGGGCACCTTTGTGTAACCAGCCCGTGTCCTTATCGGAGCTGAGAACGCAGGGGTTACATGCTGGGAGCCAGGACTAAGTGCACAGCTACTTTATTTACACGTCTAAGTGCCTCTGGATGATGCTGGTAAATTCCAGGACACTTGAGGTTCCCTGTGACATTTTACAAAACAGCTTTTGTGTGAGAAGACCTTGTGCAAAATCCACACAGGTTTGGTTGTGACACTTCCCAGCCCTCCCTTTGACAGGGTAAAGCTCGGGGCCCGCTTGTCCTTTGGTTTACTATGAACGTCCCATCCCAGGCTGCGCCTCCCATATATTGTGTCCAGCTGAGAGTAGGAAAAGTTTTATTCATGTGTCACACGTAACCACACTGTGGAAACAGAGCTGTGAACTCGTAGAGAGCACAAGGCATTTGGCCACTTCACATGCTAAATCCTCAGAAGGGCTGATGTTCATCCTCAGCTGCGAGCACACCTGAGAAATCCCCTCCCTTGTTCTTCTGGAGACTGCCAGGTGAGAAGTGACCTTTTCCCTGACCAAGTGGGAATGTAGCACATTTGTGCTTCATTCAGGATCCAAGCACTTTTATTCTGTGTTTTTTAGCTCTGTCTTCCTTGTCTGGGATAAGCTTTTTAAAATGATGTCATGAAAAGGAGTTTGGGCTCAATGATGAATTAGTGCTATTGGAATTTGAACTGCTCTTGTTTTTCAAGTTATTCTTATCAGAGAGGCCTTGTTTTTGGAAGGGGAACAGCGGCGGCTCCATTTAGTAAAGCTGACAAAGCAGGAAATGATCACCAGCCCTTCACAAAATCCTAACTGAACATTTACTTAGAGCTGCAGTGGGAGAGACCCAGACCCATAAATCAACCTATTAAACTTTCAGACATGAGTTTTTGGAACCTCCCAGGCATTTCTTTTTCCTGCTGCTCTTAAGAAGTCTTTTAAAGGCACAAGCTTCACGATGTCATTAAGGACATGAGCAAGTGATGTTGCTCCAGGCCTGGAAGGCAGTGAGTGACCTTACCCCTCTATAAACAAATCCCAGCCATTCAACCCTGGGTATTTATTAGACATAAGCACAAGCTGAAGTGAGGTGCCAGTTTATCAGGCAGGAGAGGTGGTCGTGTCTGTGTAGGAAGGGTAGAATTCCCTGGATTGTTTTAAGAAGGTTTGTGCTGCCTTTTATGGCAGGGTGTGAAGGTTAAGCCTAGCCTGAGTGAGTGGCTGAAGGGAAGCATCTATCCTGATCCGTCCATCCAGAGCCAGGCTATCGTCATTTTGTGCTCCTGTCTGCACCATGGAGGACAAGAGGCATTTTGGTGTGTCTGAAATGGAGCCCTTCAATAAGGCCTGTGTACAGTGTTAGTACGTGGGAGTACCTTGTGCTCTGCAGAGACACAACTGCTCAGGGGAGTGTTTAGAGGCAAAGAAAAATACAAACTCTCAGGACTCAACATTTAAATTTGGGGGTAAGGCAGCTAGTATTATTCCTCACTGTTTAATCCCCTTGGAAGATTAAGGAAAGGATAATTAATATCTGCTGTTAAAAAATCAGCAGTATACTTCTTTCCTCCTAGACGACATTAAAATAAAGGCCTGTAGTTACATGTGTAAAGCCTGATTAGTAGGTGTGCAACTATTAGAGGGCCAGGATGCCTGGGTTTCATTTCTTCCTGTGCCACATACTCACTGTGGGATGAGAGGCAAGGTGTTTACTGCTGTGTATTTCCATTTCTCTGTCCAGGCAGTGCATGTGACAGCCCTTCCTAAGGTGAGGGATGTTGTAAGGCTTAATTGTCATGTGCGGGGCACTGTGCTAAATACACTGCACCTGTATGAAATGGCAATTAAAAGAAAAATATAACATCTTTCTCTCTAATTTTCAGAGGAATGTCTTTGTACTTTTAGTTGCTGTAACCACAGCCCAGATTTTCCTGCTAAGTAGATGGTGAGAACTGCTTCTTAGAAAAGAAAATATCGCCTTCCTCCACCACAGTAACCCAGGAATAAACCTTTGGTAGCTAAAAAGAGGAACAGATTCTTTATCATTGTCCCTCCCATGCAGGGCTCGGAAGACAGGGCTCTGCTCACAGGCCCAGAGTATTCCTTCATCTTCCTCCTTTGCCTCTGCCTCAGTGGCTGAGTGGTGGTTCTCTCTTTGGATGGGGCTGGCACCATAAGCACTACAAATGGGGCTCATAATCCCAGTGCCTCTGAGAGTACAGATAATAGAGACCCCTGTAGCTCTCCCTAAATGGGAGAATATATAGGTCAGTGGTCTGGTCCTGTCATCCCAGTAGGC
Organism: Lanius collurio; assembly: GCA_020086605.1. Taxonomy (NCBI): domain Eukaryota; kingdom Metazoa; phylum Chordata; class Aves; order Passeriformes; family Laniidae; genus Lanius; species Lanius collurio. Next base: position 7,079,547 of record JACBWW010000034.1, on the reverse strand, counting down.
CATTGGTTGAAAGTTTTGCTGCTTCACAGGGGATCTCTGATGAAGATCAATTTTAGTCCCAGCATTTTGCTGTTCCAGAGGATTCTGCAACGCTTCTGAGTGCAGCTCTCATGGGATTCCCCAGGAATAAAGAACACATGACAACCATAAAGGAGGTACCATAAAGCAGTTCTGCTGCAGAGAAGAACCCAGAGAAACTCAGCTTTGTACCTTCCTGTCTATCTTTCTTTGCAGTTAAAGATAAATCATAAGCCAATGGGATGGAAGCTATTTTACAGCTCCTGGTGTGGGAATGGGTGCGGGTGGGTGTGGGCACAGATATCGCTTCAGAGTAAACCAAAAGGGAGCTGTGCTGGGACGAAACCAGTGAGGAACAACGTGAAGTTTTTCTGTGCAAACTGTCCGTTTGTCTCTTGGGGTATTTTGTTCAGTAGGCAATTAACATACACAAGGCCAGCAAGTCACTAAAGGCAAGTTGCATCTCAGATGTGTCTGTTGACAGAAGTAAGGAAGCAAGAGCCTCTTCTCCTCTCTGTGCTGTTTAGGAAGGCAGCAGGAAGTGCTGGACTTACCCTGTGAGTGGTGGTGCAGCTTGAACAGAACTGAACAGCCAGAGCCTGGGCATCAGGAAGAATTTCTTCCCTGAAAGGGTTGTCAAGCGTTGGAATGGGCTGCTCAGGGAAGTGGTGGAGTCAAGAAGCAACTGGATGTGAGACTCGGTGCTATGGATTAGTTGACAAGGGGGTGATCAGTCAAAGGATGGACTTGATAATCTTGGATGTCTTCTACAACTTAAATGATTCTATGATGACATTGCTACACAGCACATCCAGCCTGTGATGTGTGTGGGCCATCAGGAAACATTTCCAAGGGCTTTCGCCTCTGACAAGATCAAATACTAGAGGAAAAGAAGGGAAAAACAAAGAGGTGGACTGGGAAATGCAGCAAAGTCCCAACAGGAGAAGTGGCTGATAAAATGCCCCATGCATGTCTCAGCACAGTTTCCGTGGCTAAGGGCTCTTCTCCCTCTGCAGGATTACGTGGTCACTCCTCCCTCATGGCTGTAGTGGGACTAATCAGACTGTAAGGATTGCTTGTGTGAGTAAAGCTTGCAGGCCTGAGCTGCCTGCCAAGTGCTGCCCACACTCCTTTTTGTTCTTCCCGGCACTGATCTGGGAGATGAGCAGAGCACTATTTTCCAGGGCCCTGAACCATTTAGCAGCAGACAAAATGTTAATTTGAACTGTGTCTTATGACCTTGTGACCCACAACATGCTCTGGGGTGAAAGGTGCTTTGTTCCTTGTCCCACTTTTGTCAGAGCCTCTGAGGGACGGGCAGTCAGATAATGGACACTGGTCCAGCAGTGTCAGCTGAGCTTGGCATTAATGAGAGATCCCAAATTTCGGTTTTAGCAGGTGGCGGGCTGGAGTAACTCCTTTGCAATGTCCTAAATCTTTCTTTACAAACAGCTTGGTCAACTTTGTGAGCTGGTTCCTGTCCCGTGGATGTTTTGGATCAGGTCTAGTCCTGCAGTGCTGGAGTGAGGGGATTAAGACCAAACATTTTGCAAGTAACCCGAACAATGCCCTGCAGAGGGATGTGGTAGATGCAGGAATCGAGACTCTGGCTTTGAATTACTGCTCATTTTTTTCTCCATGGTTGTACCTCATACAAACAGGTGGGTTAGGAACCAGCAGTGCTTGCTGTCATAAAAGCAGAGCAAAAGCCAAGCCAGGCCCTCAGGCAACAGGAATCTCCAGGTATGGCATCAGGCAGGCGGGATCAGCCCAGAGGGCATTACGGGAATCTTCAGGTCTGATTCAGCAGGTCAGTGTTTACTGCTGACAGAGTGTATTGCCTGTGAACATTTATTTTATTAGTGACATTTGGTATGAGACTAGTTCTGAAAACTGACATTTGTAAAGTGTGCTGGAGGGTGACAAACACCAGTAGCTCCAGTTCTGTGCTGGTCATAGGTGGTCTCACTGACCTTTGCAGCCTTCCTCTACAGTAGTCCAGACATGGGAGATCCCACTGCACTCCCAGCTCTGCACTGACCTCCAGGGTGGCACTGGAGTTGTGCTTCACCTTTGCCTAGAGAAAAGGCCTAAGAGCTGAGTGTTATTTTTTCACAGTTGAGGTGTATGTAAGAGGATCTTGCTTTAATTTCAGTCATTAACATATTTTCTGTCATGGAGCTTAACAGGCAGACATCTTTCATCTGGCTCACCCCTCTGTGTGGGGGGGTGAATGAGAGCTTGTAACAAATGGCTTTTTTAAAGAATGAATAAGGGTTCCTAGCTACCATAAGCTGCCTAAGAATTCTGAAGGATCTTATCTTTTTAATGAAAATTACTCTGGTTTAAATCTTCTGCCAGATTGGAGTTCACACTGTCACAATTCAGGTTCCTTACCCACCTTTGCTCTTAGGGGCTAGCGTTCCAAGCTGAATTCACTAAGGATCAAATTTGCCTGTTGTGAAGATTTTTATTTTTCCATGTCACTGCCATTCCAGCTTCCTCCAGGGAAGTGAAGGCTGCAGTGTAACAGCTGCTGGGATTGCATGCTGGCAAACAGGGCAATCACAGTTCCTGCTGGAGGGACATGGTATGCGGTGATGCTTCCGTAAGGCAGGAATGAGTAAAGTTTACAGCAGTATTCCAGGAAATTCCACTGGTTACCTTTAGGAAGATTTCACTGTGATGATGTGCAGCTGTGCTGCTCTTCCCAGTTCCTGAACTCTGCCCCTGGTTCTTCTCCTTCTCCGTTAGGCAGATATGCAACATTTTGCTAGTTGCTTCTTCTAGAGAAAGAGAAGGGAATGGGATAGAGACTGGAAAGAGGATCCTTGGGAACTGTCCCCACATCTTACTCCCATACACTGAAGAAACAAACAAACAAAAAGCCTTGACCTGTCTGCTAACCTGTATGTTTTAAAGTTAGGCCAAGCAGGATTCCTGATCAGGGCCTGATCTCTAACAGTCACCTGCCTTTATCACCTCACACAAGGACAGGACAGGAAGGCAGTGGGGATGTGTTCCCTACAAAAAGGGGCAGGATTTGTTCCCGATATCAAGGGACCAGCTTGCCTCTTTGCCACATTGGAAGCACAACCTTTCCAACCAGTTTGTCAGCTCAATTGTTTAGCAACCTGCTTTGTTTATGCTATAAAACCTGGCTCCTGCATTCAATGTCAGTTGCCAGAGGGCACAGGAACAACAGAGTGAGCTGCTTTAAATCCTGTGCTTAAACTCCATCAGGTCTTAGAGATGTAAAGAGAAGTTTTCTCTCTAGCTGATAGATTTATTCTCAGCCACATTCCTGTGACCCCAGTGGAGGAAACAGCCTGAGCAAATGGGGTGGAATACAGCTCCCAGGATGTGGCTGGAATAGCCAGAGCTCCAGGGCAAAGACCCAAACACATCCTGCACCACTGGGGATTAAAGTCAGGCTGTCAGTAGGGCTTTAACTCCCTGCAGATCTTTCACCTGACATTGTCTTGAAACCCTTTTGGGCTCTAACAGAAACAAAGGTGAATTAGAAGGAGATTTTCCTTGAAACTCAAGCTACAGAGTTTTGAAGGTGTCAGTGCTCTTCTTGGGCTCAGACCTGCAACATTCTGTGGTGAGTCCCCAGCAGTTCAGTGAGCTGCTCCAGGCCTGGGGGTCGGGAGGTTTCCTTTACTCACAAGTACTGATGTAGCCAAAGGCAAGCCAAAAATTCATGATTTACACTTCAGTCTAGCTCTGACCTGTCCTGAAGTCTGGCAATTGCTCCCCTCGTGGTTTCATTGTGTTTATCTCTTACTGGGGGTGTTTACTGGCCTGCTCAAGCAAAAGGGCTCATAGAGTATGATTCACCAGAAGAAGTGGTTCCTGAATTACCCAGTGCCAAATATTCTGGTTTGATCCAGCAAAGCTCTTGAGGTCGTGATCAGCTTTAAGAGTGTGAGTAGTTGCACTGAAATGCTCTGGATTACCCTGGTGTTGGTGTGGGGACAGCGGGCGCAGCCTTGCACGATCAAGCCCTTGCACAGAGGGGTGAGAGGCCATGTGCAGGAGGAAGGGAGAGGGGTCACTGCCAGCAGTCCTGTCACAGAGTAGCACCCTGGAATTTAGGGCAAAAGCACATTGGACTTTTTTGTTTAATGCCAATCTGCCTGAAGTCCTCAAACTGTGGGTAAGCCAAGATCAACAAAGGAGGCTAAAACCTCTAACACTGGTTTCTCTTCTTTGCTAACAGCGATGTCAAGCACAAAATCAAATTCTGAGTGTCAGGTAAGTCAAAGACTGCAGAGTGCCCCAGAAGGGGATTCTTGGGGATTTATGTTCCATCAGCAAGATGAATGATAATTAAAGCCTGAATATTTCTGCTAAGCTGGGAAACAAAAAAGAACTGTCTTAATTCCTTAAATTCCTCATGCCAGGCTGTAAAATATATTCCATTCATGCCTGTGTCTTGCTGCTTGTCCTCTCTGTGTGTCTCTCTTTAGCATTCAGCCACCTGTTTGTAAGCAGTGTCCTGCAGGTTCTCAGGGCGCTTTCCTTCCCCCTCTCCCTGCCCTTGGACGTGCTGCTTTGACACTGAGGCCTCCTTGTCTAAGGGAGACAGTCCATCAGAGCTCCCCGGCCTGCCCCGCTCCCATAACTTCATTCTTGGAAAGTTTCTGAGTTTCCTGGGTGATAAAACATGAGCAACATTTGCTCTGACCTGAATCATTTCTGAAGGCATTGAGCCCTGTTTTGTTATGAAGGTTACTCAGGGTGGGTGGTGGGGCATGAGAATTCCTAGTGATGGCAATTCCTGACAAGTGTCAGAAAGTCGCTGCCTGCACCTTTCACGCTGCAGGATTGTTTTGATTAGTTTTTTAGTGCATGCTGAAAAGTACATGTGACAAGCTGAGGGTGAGAGCCGCCAGCAGAACAAATCGGCACGTTACAAGATTGTCTGCCATGGCTTGCCCCCAGCTCTCCCCAAAAGGGGGAAAAAAAAGAGGAAGGGAAAAAAAATCCAAGCCCCAGCTCTGTATATACAGCAGCTATCAAACTGTCACAGATCACCACTGCTACAACTGGGGTTAAAATAACATAATAGAGGAGTGTTTGCTGGTCTTGTAAAACCTCCTGTTATTCACTGGAGACCAAACTAATGAATCAAGAGGACAGTGTTTAAAACTGTCAAAAAAACTGTAAAATGACAAAAAAACCCACACCGTAAATAGCTCTGGAATGTTCTGGGTTGACTGTGTGGGATTTTTTTCTTTGCTCTGCATTATTTATCCCCTTAAAATTAATACTGTCTGCATGATGGGTGGCTTGGGGCCTAGAGAGACTTACAGAGCAAGTTCACTACCAGTTCTCAATTACTGTGGAGTCTGATTCTGTTCTCATTTACTCCTGAGTACATGGGAAATTATTGTGTTTCCCTTGATACAGTATATGCAGAGAATAATAAAACCTTGACTTGTCTGGCCTTTGCAAAGAGAGACCCAGGCCACTCTGAATACTCTCAGCCAATTTATTTAGTTTTTACTACATTTCTCGTGGTGATGACATGCTACATCTCTGCTCCTGGCCCAGCTCACAAGACCAGCATCACTTCTGGCAGAGATTATAAATAGTTTCAGATTTGAACTTTGGAAATATTCAGTCACATGTCCAAGCTTTAATAAAAAAGCCCAACACCATTTCCATCCTGAGGGGTCTTGCCTGACCAAACCTGGTAACTGAGCAACCTGCACAGGATGCTGTGGTGTCAATTCCCAGATCCATGCCAGAGGCTGGGTGGCACTGGCATTCCTCATGAAGATAATCATCATTTTCTGCTCAAACCAAAGCGTTTACTTTTTAGCTTGAAATTTCATTTCCTCTTAGAAACATGAAAGCTTTGGAATAATTTAGCAGCCAGACCCCCACCATACACACTGACATGGCCTTTCCTGAACCTTCCCAGCCCGCTGGCAACTCCTGCCAGCACGGCTGAAGGTCGTTCTGCAGCATCTCTGCCATGAGGAAACAGGAAGGTCATAGCTAATACTATGCCAAATTAACAGAGAGGGTTTTAATTGAACACCAGTTATGTGTGAATACTTGCATAAGGAATCCTGGGCCTGCTTTAAGCAAGGCCCCTGGGCGTGCACTTCAGGCTAAGCTAAGTACAAGTGCTTCCTTGTGTTGTGTCTTGGAAGTGATGAATGCCAAGTTGCCTTCATGCCCTCTTTTTAGAAATCAATTTGCCTTCAAAGAATGGGAAATTTTCCTGTGCTGCTGGTGGAAGGAGGTGGAATGTTAGATGGGAATCTTTGTGCCCTTTCACAACATGAAAGGAAGGGAAAATAGGGTTTTTCATCTGAGTAAACAACTTTGCTTGTAGGTTGACCGAGTGAGAAGTTGTATTATGAGGATGTTCATTTTTCTTTAGCAATATGGAGAGCCCATCCAGCAAAGCATCTTGTGAAGTATTAACTATGGTTGGCATCCACAGGGATCTTTAATCCAGACTGTAGCTGTTTTCAGCATTAGCAGCTTCGGAGATGTATTCAGAGAGGAGGAAAAACCATACCAGGCTAATTGGAGAGAGCAGTTGGCTACCTGGAAGTCTAGGGACCATGTGTAATTAAAAACATTCCTGTCTCCAGCACAAGGCTTTATAGATCTGTCCTGGCTGTCTGTAATTAGAGATGTGGACTGAATATATTGGTTTTGGAGTGGGATTATTTGTACTTGTTTCTGGTCCTCCTGTTTTATGGTGACATGTTCTCTGGGACATGCAGAGGAGTTCAGCATCCAAAGTGATCCCGGAAGGAGCAGGTTGAAGTTCAAAGAGGGAGCACTGCAATCTGCACGTGTTCTGTTTAAAGAAAACATGTTGCATTTCGGCACATGGTTAATGAAACTGGAGGCAGTCTGATCTCCTGTTACTGATACAGTGAGGAGACACAGCCTACTTGCATGGGGATGGGAAAATAACCATAAATTTAGCAAACACACACTGTACCAGGGCAGTGGAGCTGAGCCTGTGATGTGCCTTCACTTTGCTTAACCCTGATTCCCTTCCCAGCCCTGACTCACAAGCTTCTCATCAAAAGGGATCCTTATCTTTTTTCACCCTTTTCCAAAACTGTGTTAATGGCTGAGACACTCTCTGAAGTCAGGGGGGCTCTGTGCTTTGGAAACTCAGACCATGAATTTAGGCACCTGCTCTTTAAAGATCTTTATCTATAAATTTAGCAGTACTTCAGCTTCACTATCTGTATGACAGGTCAAGTAATTCCTGCTTCCTCCAGGACCGGAAATGGGGAGTGGGGCAAAAATGCCCTTATTTAACTTAATGTGGATGGGTGCAAGATATGCCTTACTGAGGCATTATCTTTCAGAATATAATAAGGTATGAAATCCTTTTAATCAATGTTTTAATGTACCCTCTATGGGACAGTTGGTGTTTAATTTGATAGCATGGCACCCAATATGCACAGAAAGGTTATCCTTGGTGTGACTCTGTTAGGTGACCTTTTCTCTAAGCATTCCCTTGTCTGCCTTTCTCTGCATTTCTTTGTGGTTTCTCTCATTTCTTTGGGGTTTCCATATTAATCTCATCCTACTGCTCCTTTTTCATCCCTTTTCCCCTGGGGCAGAGGAGAAGCAGCAGCAGAGGAGGAGGAGAGGGACGCACGTGACAGCAGCTTTTCCCCAGTCAGCCCTGCAGTATCACTCCGTACCAGGAAGCACAGGACTTTCCCAGGACTGGTTCTCATTGCTGGAGGAGGGAAGGCAGTGTCTGAAGAGGCAGTGTCTGAGCCAGGAGAGATTAGGCTGTTACCCAACCACGGTTCTGACGTAAGGGCTGGGCTGAGAGCACCCCTAGGTGTGGTTGTGAAACTGGCAATAAAATTTGTTTCTGAGCTCTGTTCATGGGTCTTGAGGATCACAAAGGGAACTGATGGAAACCAGGAATGAAGGGAGAACCTCTGACATTGCCTCAGCTTCTTTTTATTATCATTTCCCAAGGAGCTGGGACTCCACTGTGACTCCACTGTGGCACTGGAATGGGGGCTTTTACAGTTCTAAGAACGTTTCAGGCTCTGAAATAAGTGTCAGATGAGGCTGGGCTAAGCCATCGCTCCTTTGTGTGAGCCTTTGAGGCAGCACTGCTGTGTTTGAGCTTGGACAACTCAGGATCACTAAAACATGGTGTCCTGCCTTAGCTTCAGAGTGATGGCAGTGCTTTTCTGGGGGTTAACAACAAGGCACCTTCTCCCCCCTCTACGTCTTCTGCTGTTCCTGCCCTGGTTTAGTCACCTGGCTCTGCTGTGTTCTTGTCTCATCAGCTCGGTGCCTGCAGCAAGGGCAATTACTCCAAAGCCATGGCTGGCTGGCTGCTGGTGAGCGCAGCTCTGTCATTATTCCTGCCTGTCTGTTAAAAGGGTGAGTGGGGCTGGCTCCTTCCCCTTCCTGCCCCTGGCCGGGCTCCCCATGCGCTGCCTCACCGTGCCCAGCACCAGCTGCAGTGCTGCTGGTGAAGGCTGGGAGGGGGCTCCCAGCAGTGCTCCCCATGCAGGCCCACCTGCACGCCCTGAAGAAGATCCTGGCCCTCTGGAGCGCATCCCAACGGTGCGTACCCGGCTCCGTGGGATCAGGGACGTCGGTGTGGCACTGCATACCCCACTTGGGCACCTGGGTCTTGGGCTTCCTCACCTATCAGGAAAACTTCAGCTCCCTGTGGTAACAGTCGAAAGTAATTCACTGCTGCTTGTTTTGTGTGCCTGCTTTGGTGAGGGATGGGATGCTCGGAGACTCGGTGAGCTGGGATGTTGCACTTTGCTGTCACCTCTCCTTCTGTCTGGTGGTGTTTGCTTGTTCTTTTAGGCATGAACCTGTATGGTGAGCACAGCTGGATGTGTTGTGCTGGCACAAACAGCTGGGCACAGGAGATGGCATTTAGCTGTGAGGCAGTGCCATCCTGCCCCAGCCTGGGCATGCTGCTGCCATCAGGCTGCTCTGCTGGCTGCTTTGTGCTCTGTGGGCTCCATATTCCACTAGATTGTGTTTCTGATGTTTAGATGATGACAAACTGATCAGAACAACATCATATCACCTGGGGGCTTAGGTGATAGGATATCACAGGTGGCATGGTGGCACTGTGGCACTTGTCAGACACGTCCTGCTTCACGCGGTGTGTGTGTTTGGTCACCATCCCTATCAAGTGCATGATATTTGCTTCTTTTCTGCTGGTGTGTTTATCCAGGGCCTGGGGGTGAGATTCAGGAGTTAGCTGAAGTACTAAAGGCTGCAGAGAGATCTATTATCCAGACCCAATAGTGAGTTTTCAATCTTTGTGATCCAGTTCTAGAAAACAACCTCTTTGCCTTTGCATGGGTGCAGAAACAAGCATGGTGGCACTGTGGATTTGCACCTAGCAGGAGTTAGGTCCTAATGATACCAGGTGTGGAGCAGCCTTGTTTTATAGCAACAGAGTATCTTATAATTTTATCTTGACCTTATAAAATTACAGGACACCTTCCTTTTCTGCCAGGGCACTGTGCCCACCAGTGGCACCATACTTAGTGCAATCTGCTCCAGGGTTTTGGTGGGGTGGACTCTCTCCTTTAGAGCATATTGAGGGCAGGGCTTGTTTTCAGCCATTAAATGATGCCTCTCTTAGAAGTCTGTTGTCACGTAGCCTTGAATTACTGTGCAATTCCTGAAAACTCTTCAAGTGATTACTTTGCTTGCAGTCCACATGTTTGGGAATTAAGATATACCTGGCTTGGCTTTTCAGAAGTATGTACTATCCATGACAATCCCAAAGAAGTTATCATGAGCTGCAGTACAGACTTAATTATATTGAGGCATTTTAATTTAGATGTCTAAGATTTTCTTTTTTACCTGTTTCACCCAGCTCTAGGTTATGTCATTCTCTACCACTTAGAGAGTCAAGTGTTTCTCTTTTGCTATTTACTCAATAAGTGTTAAGTGCAAATTCCTCTACTTGGCCTCTTACAGTGTAAATAAACCAGAATTTGTTTTAGTGATGGAAGCTAACAAGGCTTTAATTGACGTCAGCACAGGGTGAGCAACATCAGGGTATCACAGATCAGAGTTATGATGTTGAGTGGCTCCCTGGGCTTTTCCCTCTGCCACAGCTGTCAGATCATGAAGCTGGATGAAAGTGGCCAGTTCCAAAAGTGCCATTGCAAAACTTCTGGAAAAAGTGGATGGAACTGCTGCGTGTAAGCAGGGAGGAAGGTTTTTGGGACCAGCTGACTTGCAGGTAGTGACCTGCTTCCTACAGGGGAAGCAAAACTTTAGCCAACTGTAAAGAGGAGTGCAGGCACATAAACATTTAGTCTGCATGTTTTCAAAGTTAAAAAAATAAAGGTTAATTAAGTGTGCGTTTCCACATCTGGTAGGTGCAGCTCTCATTGCAGGCAGGCTTTGGTGAGCTGTGTCTTAGAGGACTAATGACAGGGCAGAGCAGACAGAGCTGTGGTTGTGTGGAACAGCCCCGTGTCCTCAGAGCAGGCACAAACAATAACTACAGTTGTGCCTGGCACAGGCTTTACCACAGGCTCCTTCCTGGGTGGTGCAATTAGGCAACTCACAGGCTTCTGGTTCTTGGGAGAGACTTCAGTGAGCTCAGCATGTTCTGAGACAGGGCTTGGAGATCTTCCTAAGAGATCTCATAGGATAACAAATTCATTTATTTCATCAGCATCTTGACAATGTCTCAGGCTGAGTTCCTTGCTTGGTGGGAGCAGTATGGTCCAGTGGTTCTGTGTAGCTCCCAGTGCTATATGATTGGCATGTGAGGTTCCTTTTTTGGCTTTATTGGATTGCATAGTGGCTACTTGCTAAACAGCATGCACAAGAAATGGAATTATTCTTCTTGCCAACACTTTGGGATAACTCCACTTATCCCAAGTGTATTTTAGATCCAAATATATTGAATTTGGGCCAGCCTCAGGCATTTTCTTTCCCAGTTGATCAAATAATATTATTTCTTTCAGGAAACAAATTCCAGTTGCCTTGAGCTCTTGTCACAGAGGCAGAGTCCATGTATGTGAGGGACAGGTCCCACATTTTGACAGAACTAGACCAGCATCAGAAGCTTCACATTCCTCATACCTTTTGAAGCATTTTTCTTTATTTTCCGTCACAGCATTCAAAAGTTTTATCTCTGTTTTTGGGCCATATTTTCTGTGCTTTGGTGACCCTGCCTTTCTCTCCTGGTTTCCCTGAGCTGTGTCAGTAATTCAGTATAAACTACCCCTCATTGCAACAGCAATTCTCAAGTGACAGTGCCTCTCATGAGATGTTGAGCTGCTGCCTGGCACACAGGAGTGCAACCAAAACCTCCACTTGTTTCTTAAACCTTTATCAACCCATTAAAGCTGGAGTGAGCACTGACCTAGAAATGCAGCAGCTGCAGCTCTGGCCATGGCTGAAAGAGCCTCCTGGTGACCTACTTTGTCCCAGCCTGGAGCACTCTGTTGCACAAGGGTAGGTTCTTCCCAGGAAACTCATCAACAAACTCTTGTGGCTGCTGAGGTTCAGGGAAGGCTGCAAATGAAGGGGTTAAGTGGCAGGGACTATGGGGTTCCTTTTTAGGAACCTTCCTGAAGCCCTCCTTTTTTACACCGAGCTGTTAGCCTGACCTTCTCTCTGTAGTTACAGTGGGATACCTTGGACATGCACTTAGGAAGCCCTTGAAGGAATTGCTCAATGTAACCAGCACACACCAGGTTAGAGAACTCTCTCCTGTAACTTTGTTTTGGTTTAATTATCTTTTCTTTGCTTTCCCATTTTGGTTTGTGTAGAGCAACAGTGACATCCATTGGCTTATTAAGTGAATCCAAAGTACTGTACACGCTCCATGTATTTACTCAAGGTGGAGGGCTGAACCAGAATGTGTCTGAGAGATTATAAAATTCTGAATTCTTGGAATAATTGTTAGCACTGCAGAAACCAACTCGGGTAGGAAGAAGAGCACATTTGCTTCAGCTTATTCACTCATGACAATGTCTAAAATTTAAATTCCTACAATGAAAGTCTGTTTTATTTTAAAAATGCATCCTTTCTTGAAGATAAGAGGGCTTAGAAAAAGAATAAAATTAGTAAAAGGTTGTGGGGGAGGAACTGACAGCCAGAGGGTTGTAAAAAAACCCAGTGAATGAAAGACTGAAAGTCTGAAATAGAGGATTCAGTGATGAAAAAAAAAAAGAACAGAAACAAAACAAATCATTCATATGAGAGGCTAATGTGGAGGATTCTCATTTCATTCCAAAAAACCTGAAAACAGTTCAATTTATTTTTAACCATGTGAGTGAATCAGTAGCTGCTTCCTGCAGGTATTTCATTGAACAGAACCAGTGTCTGCAGTAAATTTTTGACCAGCTGTATTTACAATCCCACTCCAAGGTCCAATGCCTTGACCTGACAGGGAGTCCCTGTGAGAAGGAGGACTGAACTCTGAGCCCATTGGTCCATTTTTGTTGCCCCATAGCCCAGCACAGCTCTTGAGGATTGTGTCTGCAGCCAGGTGCAGCTGTTCCTTGTGACTGGGACACCTGGCACTTGCAAGAACAGCACAGGGATTTTCTCTTCCAGCACCACCAGAGACAGAGGAAAAAGGGAGTTATGCTGATTGACGCCATCTGATTTGGAGTCTGGTTCATGGCCCTTAATTAGAAATGGAATTGTAAGTGCTGTGCAGAGCAGTCATGACTGAGGGGAGCTACAGGAACTCAGCATAAGGTTTTCCATTCCATTCAGCAACTTTGGAGCAGGCATCGTGTCCACAGCAAGTAAGGGGATTTTCCCCTTTATTTAGATTTTCATTTCCAGTGGGAGAGCTCAGGAAACATTCCCAGCTGATGCTCAATGTACTGGGGAATTTCACACTGCACTTTGTGGATATGAAGAAGCTTTGGCTCCTATCCCTCCAGACTCCAACATGCTGGAAATGCTTTCATTGAGTTCATGTGATTTTAGCCCTTAGAGTGTCTCTGCTTTATCTTCATATCCCATTGCTTTGGATGGCTCACAGTTTGCAAATATTTCTTCGAGATAATCCGGACAGTGACATCTCAGTACAGCCAGGAGTCTCCCTTTGGAGAGTCTCTTTTCTCCCTGCCTGCCTTGGGGGCTCCTCTGCGGAGTTTTGTTGGTGCATTCTGTGCTTTCCCTCCTCCCTGTGAAGTGCTTCCATACCTCTCCATGGCTGCATGTCTGCAGCTAATGCCTGTTGTGTGCTTTCATGGACTGAGAGAAGAGCACATAATCTCTTTTTTTTTACCTCTCTTGGTCATTCTCTGGCTGATCTCTCTCTCACAGCTGCTTTGCAGATCAGCTCCGCACAGCATTTGAGTTTGCAAGGGGCCGATCTTCCCAAGCCATTACCAAATGCTGGAATTTCCCTGGGTGTTGACTTTTTGGTGCCTGGTGAGCTCCTTTTCTCATTCCTGCAGTATGTGGTTTCACGGGGAGTGGCTGGCTGTCGGCTCAAGTTCCTTTGCCTATCCTGTGTATACATTTTCCATGATCAGAGGGGGAGGCCGGCGGATAAAATCCTGCTGTTTGCGGATAACAACGGATAACATTGCTGTGCTAACAGACATTTGCAGGGGAGATATGAAAACAGCCCCATTCATACTCTGCCGTGGCAGTGCTGAGTCTTACAACTGCTTTGAAATTTGAGGTGAGCTGTTACTCGATTGCAGAAGGCACCGGCTTTGCCACGGCTTCCCACAGGTGCCCTGGGCTTACCTACCCCTGGTCAGCCTGCCAGCAGCAGGAGGATAAGCACAGCCTTCCTGCAAAGCTCCCAGCATCCTGGGGCAAGTTACAGACCACTCATGGGTGCCTTGTCTGCAGATTTCCAAAGATGGAAGGGAAAACACTGTATTTGAACTCCAGAGCAGGCTTAGCCCTGTTCTTACCCATACAGCAGGGATAATTCAGCAAAACACTACAAACATCTGAATTCCTTTGGGTAAGGAGTAAGCCAAAAAGGTGGGCTTCTTTCCAGAGAAAACACTGACATTTCACTGAAAAGCAGAATTCCCCCCAAAAGTGCAGCTGCATGTCCAGAGACTGCACCGACCAGTTTGTACCTGCGGGGCCGCCCTTCAGTCAGCCTTTCCGGCGAAGACAAACACGGTTATCTCCTCAAGTGTGCTTGGAGCTGCCATGAAAGGGAGGCTTTCTTCCCCATTTCCGAGAGGAACCAGGGTTGATGCTCTCCTATCACATAGGGACCTTGTTCTGCCTGTTTGTCCCCAGTTAATGACATCCAGTGCTGATTACTGGTGTCACAGTAGCTTCCAGCACTGCCCACTCTGGTACTTGACTTTCCTTGTGCTGTTATACCAGATTGCCAAAATGCAGTACATTCGAGGCAGACTTTAATTTGGAAAATTCAGCCTGACCTGGGATCCTGCTGGGAGCTACTCAAAGACTTGCCCAGGTGTCTGAGGTGGCACAGTGTGGCCCATTTCTCTGCCCTGCCTGGGTTGTGGTGGGGCCAAGTCCCTGCCTTGGGCTTTCGTGGCTCTGCTGTGGCAAAGGAGAACGGCTCCCAGTGTTTCCTTGCTCTCACATGCTGGAGCTGTTTGCACATGTAGAGCAAATAATGCTTTATTACTGTTTACGTGAAAGGAGGAAGGCAAAATAAATTTAAAATAAGGGGAGTGAGAACATCTTGTGAACCTGCAGTTCTCAGATCTCTCCGATAAGGACAGTTCCAAGTGCGTGAGAAGTTTCCTACTCCAAGATTTATTTACTTCTGAAAGAAAAGCCACCTTCATCTCATTATTTTATTTTCAATACAGGTTTTAATTTGGTGAGAAAATATCTTCCCCTTAAAGAACCTATTCTGCCTCATTAACTCCTATAAAAAGCACCCCCCAAGCTTGAAATGTTAAAAGAAGCATAAATTAAGGCTAAGTTTGTTGTTTGCCGCTTTAATCAACAAACATCCTTAAAAAGGACTCACAAAAGGTTCGGTAAACTAAATTTATTGGTGAGCAGGAAAACAGGCCCTCAGCTGCCGCCTCCTCCCCTTCCCAGCCCCCTGGATTTGGAGGGGGTGGGGTTTTGGAGTGGCTGGTTTTGTTTACAGTGTCCTATTCTCTTGGGCAGGTTGTTGTGATGCCATGGATCTCTGTCAGACTTTTGTGATGCAGCTGAACTGAAGTGACTTGGGACAGAGTCTGTTAATTAGGTCTTCAAAGCCTTCTCCCTTTTTTCTTCACTGTACAAATGTCCTTTTTTCCTCTTCTTTTCCCTAAATCTTTTTGTCAGTAGCTCAGAAGGAAAGAGCAAGAGAAAACTGCCTTTCTTGCTGCCTTCCTTTCACCTCTCTGGGATGTTGGAGGAAAAATGGATTCACATCTATTTTCTGCACTTTTCCTCTCCTTGAAATGTTTAAGAAGCCTTCCACAATTTCCTCTTTATGCTATCATTGTGATTTACTTCTCGTATCTCATGCACAGAGTGGTGCTCACAGTGACTGCGGTACCAAGAACCAAGGGAAAACTTAGAGACATAGTCTAGAGAGTTTCAGTGCAGAAGACAGGATAGTTGAATAAAAACATTAGGAATTAACTCCCCTGAGTGAGTGCATATGAATATATGATTTCTTTCCAAATTCCCCTAAGAATTCCCCTCGTAATAGTGAGCTCCATAGAATTCTCTTGCATCCAGACTCAGTTCAATCTTAAACTGTTTTTTCATTTGGTTTATTTGGGTGAAGTCTTCATGAGGAAATTTAATAATGGGTTTTATTCATTGCTGCAGGATTTGGACTTCCTCACTTCTTAATTTTTTTCACAGCTATCTAAAGTTCAGTCTGAGATATGCAGTGTAAGAGAGATCCAATAAAAATCCCTTTTGTTCACTGGAAAAAATGGCCTTGACCCATTAGAGAGCGATTTGATACTTATCTGAACACCTCCTCACCTTCCAGGAGTTAATTTGACTTGGAGATGAGCCAAGACAGGGAGTTTCTCTAAACTTCCCCCAGCTTTACAGGCTTGGATTCAAAGAGTCCTGGCTCTGAACAGCTCATGGGTTCAGGTTTTCCAAACCAAAAGGCGACTGGGCACGTTTTGGAAAGCTGGAGCCTCCTTGGGAGTTCTTTTTCCCTCTGATTGATGGCCCTGGCTCCAGCCCTGCGTGCTCTCACTCTTCATGGTCTGTGGGTAGGTCAGCACTGCAAACACGCCTCAAAGGAAATCATCCTTCTTCAATGCAGCCCATGGCTTATCTCAAAACCCTATTTCCTCTGTCCATCCCACGCTTCCCCTTCCTCCCCCAGCAGACGTGAGGAGGGTCTCACATTTCACACCAGCTGCCTGAGCAAATGCAGGATAGGCCCCACTGTGAGCCAGGGGCATGAGGAGCAGCCACAGGACAGGCTCCTTTGGGGCTGTTGCACGTTGTCTTTTCACACATCAAATAAGAGCTTTTTTCCATCTCTGCGAACCAGCCGTATCCCAGCTCTGTGTCCAGCAGCTCACGTTGCCAGAAACACGAGGCTGGGAAAATGAGGACGTGTGGCCTGAGGGGGAGCACAGGGATCTAGGGCCACTGCTCTGGTGTCATCACTGTGGGCAGATGGTGCTCTCCCACCTCATAGCTTTATTTAAACAGGAAGAAGGAAGCTTCTTTCGTTATCCCATTGCCCCTGGGAGCACGCTGTTCGCTGGGCATGGCAGTAGTGGGCTTCCAGTTGCCAGGGACCCAGGCAGGTGGAGAACAGGAACACTGGAGGCTTTTTTGTGGCAAGTAGAAAAAAACTAAAGAGAAAAGACTCCTGGATAAATGCCTGAGTCCTTTGGTTCCCCACAGCAGAGATATTCCTGTCATCTCTGGGAATGGATGGGATGTGGCAGTCCTAGGGCGTCTTCATCTACTCCCAAAGGCAAACAAAGGCAATGCCCATCAGGGTGGTGTGTACACAGGAGTTTTTAGGCTCTCTGTCCCTGCTCCAGCCCAGCTGGCAGGCTCTGAGCTGATGGCAGCAGTGTGTACCCTGCCTGTTTGCTGTGACGTGGGAGCTGAAGTGAAACTACCTGCTTGCTTCTATCCAGGTGGGAAAGGGCAGGGAGATGGGCAAGGAATTCACTGGACGTTCCAGACACCAACTCCTATCTGTCTCTGCCATAGTTCAGTCCGCTTCCAGTGCAACTTACTGCAGTTGGGAGAGACACAGGTCGGAATCTGCCTGGGCACTGCAGGGTCCAGCTCTGATTTCTTCAGGTTTTCTGTAAGTCAAAGGACAGACATTTTCAAAGCAGTGAGAACACCAGCAGGACAGAGAAAAAGTTACAAAGACCCATGATTGTTGAGGGAGATTATATGACCTCTGCTCTTGTGCTTAAATAGGATTAAACTGCCATCGGAAGCAAACATTGAGTGAGAAACCAAAATCCGGCAAAAAATATTAAAAGCAGCCCTCCGAGTCCTCCCCCTGGTTCTTACCCCTTGCAGGATATAATGCTGATCCTGGTGTCACAAGAGTCAGCCAGTGGAGAAATCCTGCTTTGTTACAGACATTCTTTCATGTACTTGTATGGAAGGGCTTTTCTTTCCAGAATAAGCACTGAAGGGCGTGTAGGCTGGTCCTGCTGCAAAAAAGTCCTGGAGATAATTCAGAGGGAGCTGAGCTGTGGTGTGACATACAGGACATGGCATCCAGGGCTGCTCCAACTGAACAGGGAACAAACGCTTTTCCGTTGAAGCAGGATCAGGAGGGAAATGCACAAAGGCCAGGGTGTGACTGGGATGGGTTTAGCTGTGTAGGGCCAGTGAGGCATTCCAGCCAGGACACTGGCTCGAGGTGAGCTGTGGGCACCGAGCACCTCCGAGCTGTGGCTGCCATTAGGCAGAGCTCCCCACAGCACCTCAGCTCCTCGCCGTGGGTGTTGGGACCCAGCCTGGAAGGGAAGCTGTGCTCGCTGCTCCAGGGCAGCACAGCTGGAAGTTGTGCACAAGGTTACGTTTTGTCAGCAGTATGTGCTTGTTGTGATCCCTCACAGTGAATTCCCACTTGGATTAGCTGCCTGTCATCTGCCTCAGGGCGAGTCCCTGTGCTATCATAAGTGCTATCATGCTTCAGTAAGTAGTCCAAGGTTATGGGGAGCCTCAGGTTTATGGTACGGGTGCTAATGCTTTTGTTGTTGTTTTTTTCACAAAAGGACAAACGTTCATGGGTTTTTATGATCACATCCCCAAACCAGACTTTGTTTTATTGCCTGGTAACGTCTGTGACCCTGTTTGCCGCTCGGTATCTTGCCAAATGGCTGGCCAAGATGCAAAGTACACCTGAAGTGTTTAAAATATCAATAAATCCATCTGGGATCATTTCACAGAGCGAATAATCGCGGCTCCATCTGGCTCCTAATGGAATAATCCTGAGCAGGTGACACACTGCACATGCCAGTGTGGGAATATACAATGTTCTGTGTAGCTTTCCAGTCAGAGAGGGGAGAAGTCATGGCATTGGGAGAGGTGATGGCAAAAGCTATGCCTGCAGTGGGTGACATCTGCACAGGGGAGCTCTGCTGGCAGCAGCATCACCCTGGCTGGTGGCTACAGACGTTGGCTCTCGAGCTGGGTGATGGGTGTGCTCGGCTTGGATCAGAAAGGGCCTCTTGCTGTGAAAGGGGACGGGAAGGCAGGCACCACCTGAGTCATCCTTAGTCCCAGGCTGTTTAATCCTGCTTCCCAAACCTGCCCTTCTGTGTCACAAGACAGTGATCTAGAGCTGTTGAAATTATTAACCCATCCTGATGACGCATCCCCTTAGGCACGTGCATGGGAAGAGTGTGTTGTTGTCCCTGGTAGAAATCCAGCTGTGAGAGCTCAAAGCCATCACAAACCAGGTGTGTGACAGCACCCCAGGTTTTATACAGAGCAAATACTCTCCCTAGGAAGCACAAGTGAAAAAAATACGTGAAATGGCACTTAATCTGCCGAAAGAGGTGCCACCTCATGATGGGTTTCATCATTAGGACTGAGATGTAATGCTCACTGCCTTTGTAACCTCACCCCAGGTGTTTCTTCTCCATCTCCCATGCTGGTTTATCACTGTGATTTCTGTAGCTGATGACAGAGTCAACATTTGAGGCTGCCGATTATGAGTTTGCAGATTGGGAGAGAGCCATCAGCATGAAAAGTAGCACTGGCTGAGCATAATTTCACCCGATGCACCCATTCAATATTTTAGTT
Source organism: Lanius collurio (assembly GCA_020086605.1). Classification (NCBI taxonomy): domain Eukaryota; kingdom Metazoa; phylum Chordata; class Aves; order Passeriformes; family Laniidae; genus Lanius; species Lanius collurio. The sequence continues at coordinate 7,060,317 of JACBWW010000034.1, read as the reverse complement.
CAAGTGAGATCAACAGGAACAATTTTAAGCTAAGCCAGAATAAGTTACTTATAAACAGAAATAAAATTATCTATGTAACATGTTGAGATAGCTTAACAGTGGGTGAACAAATGGCTTCGGGGAGGCCAGTGCCTCTCGTGAAGAGCGTGTTGGGCGTGGGATTCTTTCCTGCTCAGATTAAGATGTCATCCCTTTTCCTTACTCTATAAAATAATTGTCTCTTTCTTTATAAAACAGGGATAGTTTTGGGTGCTGTTTGGATGTTCCTAGATAAAATATCATTATGGGCCAGATACTCACACTGTGAAGAGCAACTTTTCCAGCATCTCCTTCAGTCACATCTTTGGGTTCATAAGATATTTTCTTCCCATTCCCTCACTTGCCATCTTCCTTCTGCACACCTCTCTGGTGCTGCCAGCAGCTTGCAGAGGAGTTTGAGTTCAGGGATTGTTAAAGGAGCAGGTGTTGTATTCGCATCCGCATGCAAATTCAAAACACGGGGTGAACATGGAGCCACCCCTTGAGAGGAAACAGCCACCAGATAAAAATCAGGAGTCTTAAAGGAATGTACAGAGCAGAAAGGGAGAGGCAGGTGTTTGGCATCAAAAGTGCAGGAAGGAGGGTGGCAAGTGGCAGGGAGGAAAAGCAGAAACTGACTTCATTTCACCTGCAAAATCTGTCACTGCTGGGAATGGGAAAATGAAATCCTGCAGTCTTCAGCCATGAAACTTCCACACCACCAGGGCTGGCCACTTTAGTTCCTAGGCACAAACCAGCTCAGCTCCATAATAGCACCGTGCTTGTTTCATGCCAGCCAAAAGCAGGGCATTAGAAGTACGAATTCTTACTTGAAACTTGAACTCCTTCCCCTGTAATGCAAATCATTGTGCGGCATGAAGGATTTTCTTTAGTTTTTCACAGCAGTACAAGAGATGGAAAGCGTTTATTCATCTTGTCTCTGCCTTCATCTTCCCTTGTGAGTCGCAACAGTACAGCTTCATGTAGTTTTAAAATTAATTTAATGTGTCTCATTTCCTGGTTAAATGTCCCCTATGAAACGAACCTAGCAGGTGACAGCAGACGCTGTTAAAGCCACCGCAGCCGTAACGTGGCTTTGCTGTGGCCCGTGACCCTCGCTCCCGAGGCAGGACCTCATCGGGCCGTCGGAAGCACCGCAACGGCCTCTGGCTTACGGGAAGGTGTGACTGGCCTTGTGCAGGGACAGGGGAAGAACGGCGGGGCTTAGAGGGAGCCCAGTTCGCTGCGGTCTGCGCCCGACCGGGAGCCCGGGCAGTTCGCGCTGCTGGTGCGGGAACGGCGATGCGGTGGCCGGGCTGTGGCGGGATGGGGGAGCTTGTAGGGGGCTGCGGTGCCGGGGGGCCTCCCCCGGTGCGGGGCGGTGCTGGGGGCGGGCTGCCCGTCGCGGCACCTGCCGGGGGCGGCCGGAGGCGCCCTCGCCCGGCGCGGCAGTGAGCGCGGAGCCGTCCGCGCCCCGGGGCACGGTGAGTGCGGCCGCTGCGGGAGGACCGCGCTGCGGCGGGCCGGGAGCGGGGAAAGCCTGGGCAACGGGGAGATGCGCGGGAAGTGGGAATGCGCGGAGAACGGGGATGTGCGGGAGCGAGGGATGCACGGGGAGCGGGGCTGTGCGGGGAACGGGGATGTGCGGGGAGCGGGGTGCTGGAGGCGGCGGAGCGGACGGGAGCCGGCGTGCAGGGGTTGCCCGGGGTGCGGGGCGGCCGCGCTCCTTCTCCAAGGGCAGGGCAGGGCGAGCTAACAAAAGGCGGCGGCCCCGCAGCCCGGCCGGCACCAGCGGAGTCTCCCGGAGAAGGGCGCCCGCCCCCTCCCCTTCCAGCTGCTGTTTTCTTGTTCGGTGTTTTCGGAGTCTCTGGATGCTGGAAGAAGCAGTCGGGGAGGCAAGGCGTGTAGGGTCAGAGCCCGCCGTGCCGCGCTTCCCCGGTCCGTAGGTGAAACTCGTTACTCGGAGGGGTTCTCCAAGTGGGAGCTAAACGCCGTCCTTGTGATGTGGTTGCACGGACATGTCCCGGTCTGCATTATCCCGCTGTCCGGGCTGCAGCTGGGCAAGAGCTGCAGGGCTTGCAGGTCCCTTTAATGCCCTTTCTCTGGAGACAATTGCGCGGCATCAGAGCAGCAGGAGGTTTCGTATGGGCTCTCCCTGTGTTACATGGCTTAGTAAGCAGTGTAGTGTTCCTGCGGGCCGTTCGGCTGGCAGGCACCTTGCAACGAGATACGGGGACAGAAGCTGAGAAGTTTTATCACCTGGTTGGAATGACCCACAGACTCCTTTAAATGGCTAAGAAGAGAATTATATTCAAATGTAACATTATCAGCCAGCCTTTTTCTTTGTAAATTTGGGAGGAATGTGACCCACAGACCTCATTTGCCTTCACTCTGACTTTCTCCCTTACTTCTTCTGCCCACGAGGTCCAGAGGTCTGCTTTTCTCATTCCTAGCTGTGATGCATTTTAAACTCTGATCTCTCTATGTTCTTCTGCCTAAAAAACCCAGCCTTAAATTTAAGTGACATTGGGTGCCACCAGCAGCACTCATTGAAACACGTGCATTTCTCGTCCCCAGCCTCTTTAGCCCAGTCAGCAGAGGGTGAAGCTCAGCAGCCCACTGTGTTTTCTCAGCCATGGGGGCCTGACTCTGGTCCTGCAAGGTGCTTGTCCAGATTTTCCTCAATGCCAGCAGAAACAACAGTAGGGAAAAATCAATGCCCTAAAATTCCTTTGACTAAGAGAGTTGAGATCCAGGCCAGCCTACAACTGGGAGAGGGAGGGGTGCTCTGCAGGTCCATAATATGGGGATTTAGAGGATTGAGAGCTTGTTGGCCCATACTAAATGGTGCTTGGCACCTCTGGTTCTTAAATCGAAGAGGGAAGTTCAGTTCAACTGAAATCAGGATTACTGTAAATTTTAAGGGAAAGTTCATTTAATAATCACAGAAGCTTATCTTCCAGAGGTCAGCAGGCCAGAAGTTTAACTATAAACCATTGCTCAAAAGGCAATAAGGACATACAAGGCCAGCTGCAACCTACTTGGCATTGCTCTGCAGAGAGGGCTGCTGCCGCAGCACGTGGGAGCCCTGCCTCTGGGAGAGGTCCTGCTGTGAGAGGGAAGCTGTGGTCCTGCAGCAGCCAGGGGCCTCCACAAGTGCCCTGTGTTCCGTAGGCCTGAAGAGATTTTTTATGAGAATAAAAGCAGGGTAATGTAGAGCCATTCTCCCTCTGTAGAGTATCCTAGCTCTTGGCAGCAATGGCAGAAAAGCTGAGCTCTAGCAGGAGGATGCAGCCGGCATTGGTGAGCAGATGGACTCAGGAAGGCTGCTGAGGGAACAGCAGCAATGGGGCAAATCCTTCCTGCATTTGTTTAGCCAGGGTGGACCCTGCTTTAGTGGTCCACCTCTGGGTGAACAGTCGTCTTTCTCTTGGTGTTTGCAGAGCAGCTGGCATGGTGGGGCCTGGTCCATCCCATCCCTGGGCTTCTTCACCCCAGCAGCAGTGTAAGTAAATAAATCAGGAGGATATGACATCAAACAGGGTGTTTTATAAAGCCCTGTGTGATTCCCACCTGGCTAACATTTGTTCAGGCCTGGAATGACTGTGGCTGGTACTGGCAAGCTGCTGGACTTCAGTGGATGTAGGAGCAGAGAATGGCTCATGGTCAGCAGGATCAGGCTGTAGCCACACTACTCAGAGAGTATCAGTCACTGGGAAAGAAAACCTGTGTGTTTGAAACCATGATTTAGGGGGTTGTTCCCAAGTTTAACTGGAGTGAAAAGCTTGGCTACTCTTGGTGTGCTGTATTGCTGCATGCTTGCCTGTGTTCAGATGAGAGCCACTTCTCTAATCCTTTATGTTCAAGTTGCACCAGGGCTCGAGTTAGTGGCAATGTCCTTTGGGTTTAAAGAAGCATGAGGAATTTCAGTCTTCAGTCGTTCATGAGAGAGGGGCATTGGGTGGGGTTTTGATGTAGCAGTAACTGCTGCGTTGGCTCAGTTCTAGAGGCTGGGATCAGAAGGGTAAATTTATGCCTTTGAAAGAGGAATCTGATGGAAATGAAACCAGCCCACTTCACCCTGATTAGATTTCATCATGTTGTGCCTTCAGCATGCCTTCAGCATCCTGGCAACAAGGGCAGAGATTTAAGAAACATCCAAAAGTTAAAAGGACATGGTTCCTATGGATTATCAGCGTGTCTTTTATTTAAAAAAAAAAAATCTCATCTTTACTATTCTTTCGGCAACTCAAAACGGTGTTGAAGAAAAGTATTCAGGGAGACAATAAAAATAGCCAGGCCAAGTGCTCTCCAGCAGCGACCTGATCCCGTCTCGTGTGCTGTGGAGGGTACAGATTCCTTTGCAGTTACAAATGGGCTCCGGGCTGGAGACAGACTCTGTTTCAGCCTAATTTAAGCAAAGTACGTGATGATAACTGGTGGCCAGTACAGTTATAGTGGGGACAGGGCCCCAGTGCACAATGGCTGCATCCTCATCATGCTATAGCAGCTTAAATTTCCCTGCATAGATGGGAGCAAATATGTGCTATAGTAAGGCACAACTCTAAAAACTCAGCTACAGCCTTGATGGAAATACCAAGCCTGGAGTGTGTTTGTCTTAAGACCGTGTTTTCCCATGTAGGCTAGGGAGAAATAAATGGCATATACCACCCACCAGGGGCAGGAATGATCCACAGGGAGAAGGAAAAGCTGGGATATTTGGAGTGACTCTTGCAGCCAAGGAGTTTGCCTTACGAAATTATGGTTTGATTTGTTTGTCTTCCCGTGCAGACATTGTTTGCCTGGGAGCCCCCTTACTCCATGCTGGCTAGAGTGCTTAATTCCCTGCAGGCCAGACCTCTGGATGGATCTGCTCTGTGTTGGGAAGGGAGGGGTTAAGCCAAACCAGAGAGGTGTGTGTTGAGAGGTGGATTGAAAGGAAAAGGTTTTATGGGGCCCAGTGGCTCTGTTGTGAAGGTTGCCAAACCTCCAGGCTGGAAGCTGGGAGCTATCACTGTCGAAGCAGAAAGGGAGCTTAGTTTCTAAGTGCCTACTGAGTTTACTACCTTGTTTCTGTCAAGGGGTTTGCAGGGGTGATGCTGATTAATGTAATGTCCTTTCCCCAAGTCTGTCTATTCTCTTCCTCTTCCATCTCACTAGGCTCAGTCTGACACTGTTCATTAGGCCACTTGTCCTTGATTTGTGAGGAATAAATATTGACACTGATGGCTGCTTAATAGGATTTGGGTTTGCTGCTTTCTCTCCAAACGGGTTTGGCTCTTGTGACTCAATTTCTGTTTGGGACTGACTCCACCAAGGCTTCTTTTTGGGAGGGGTGTTGATAATGATGATGGCACAGCGTGTTCCGTGTACGAGGACAGGCTGGGAGTGGGGTTGTGTATTGCTCCCCTTTTTCCTGTTGACATGCAGAAATTTCCAGGCCGTGACTCCTAATCGCTGCATGTCCCTAGCGAGGGTGTGGCTTCCTTTGAGTGGGTGCTGCTGTTCCCACTGGGGAGGAAGAGTTTTTGATGTCTTGTTAACCTGTAACTGCTGTGAAGGCCTCAGGTCAAACTGCCACTTGATGCTGCTGTGGGTGCTCCTCTCCTCCGTGCTTCCTTAATGTGCTTGGGGCGGCCGCTCCAAGGAAATGCAGCTCATGCTGTTTCAGAGTGTTTTGGGTGAATTTTTAAGATGTCTGAAATGAGGAGAGTCCCATTAAAAGGTGATAGGCATTTAGGCTATGCGGGGTTTTCTGGGTTCCCCAAGAACGGTGAAATGTTTCACATCTACAGAGCAGCACCTTCATGTTCCTGGAAACCCAGGAGGATCTGAGACTTCTCCCTGAAAGTCAAAGCCATACGCTAATCCATAGTGGAATTTCTCTTGACTCTTCCTGGGGGTGCTTCACCTTAGTGGTACTGGAGGGCAGCATCACTGGGGAAGCCCCTGACCTCATCCAGGTGAGCTCCCCACAGCCTCTGCAGGTGCTAATCCAGCTCTGCAGTGCTTGCAAAGAACATCCTGAGACCCCCCTTCAGATCTTGCTTCGAGCGCAAGGAGTGATTTGGGTCTAGGCTCAGGATCATCAGACCAAAACACTGTAGACAGGGTGATGGGGAAGAGCTTTCCTGCTGCCAGGGTGCATGGAAGAGATCCCACACCCAGGGCTGTGTACAGGAAAGATGCTTGTGGTATCTCCTCAGCATAGATGACTGCTAGTGCTCCTAAAATGGCTCCCTGTTGGGGTGGGAGTGGAGTCAGGAACCCTTTGGAGTAGTTTGTGTGAGAGCAATGGGGATGCACTGAGGTGTAGGACCAGGCAAGAGGGGTCAGGGGTTCCTCTCTCATTTCATGTTCCTTGTCATGGTTGCAGCCCTCATCCTTTCCCAAGCTTGTCTCTGCCAGCCTGGTAGATGCTAAAAATATTTTGAGTGACAAACAGGTATTTATTAGCTCAGCAGCCAGCATTTCTGTCACTTGCCTTGGGCTCTCTCATTCAGCTGGCCAAGTCCTCATCTCCTTACTCAGTCTATTCTCATTTCTTAGTTGGGCAAATCTCCTGCTGAAATCCCCAGGAAGTGCATAGAATGCTGTGTTGAGTAAGGTGTTCAGGAATTTGTCCAGGAAGAGGATGGCATGTGGGATGGGGAAGCAGCTCATAAGGAGTAGCTCATATTCTGGGGATTAGGCATTGCAACACCTGTAAAGGTGATTTAGACCTGTACACTCCACCCATCAAGTTACTGCAGTTAAAATCTGGAATACCAGGAAGCACTGCAAATAATGAGGTTAAAGAGATCTGAGAGACAATTCAGCTGCAGACTTGAGTTCTTGGTGCTGAGTGTCCGCTGTGCCTGTGACAAATGTGAGTATGAGGCTTTCTTCTGCCCCTTCTGAAGAGATGCTCAGATTGTCACTCCATTAGTACCAATCACTGAGACCAGTTCTTCAGAACGTAGTTGAGTCACTGTTGCAGCACTTTGGTAACATCCAGATTTCCACAGGAGAGCTCCTGGGCTAAAATTTCAGGGTGTGTTCCTTAAAGTGCAAGGTGTCACCAGTGCAGGCAAGGAAGAGAGATCCAGCTGTGCTAGCGGAAGAGATTAATGCCCCACTTGCTCATAGTGTCAGAAACCTTGTCCATCCACCACTGGAACAGCTCCTGCAAGCACTCCCTTAATCCTTGGCTTTAAACCATTTAAATTGTTGGTCTGAACTGACCTCATTTGGTTTGTATGGAACATACAAGGAGCTGCAGCAGCAGATCCAGCCTGGTCCCAGCTCCACACTGCTGGTTGAAAAGTTTTCAAGTGAGGGCTGGGCTTGCCTTTCATGTCTCAGGTCTGCACGCTGTGGCCAGGTCCCAGGTAGGCTATGTCTTGCCTGACATTCAGGGCCCACCCCAGGATGGCCTTTTGTAGCTGGAAAACTTCGCTGATCTGAAGGGTGAGTGTAAAAAGAGTAATTGTGGGGAAATATCTTCTGCTTATTGCATCTCTTGCTGTGAACATAACTATTGTTTCAGCATGGAGGGTTTGCAGGCTTTTCTATGGAATCGTTTTAATTCCCAAATCCTAAAATGGAAACTAATCTTTATATTATATGAGTATGGCTTTTCCTTCCTCCTTGTGGCTGCTTTTCTTTGTAGGAGCTGCAGTTACATTTTTTGTTTCCTTTACACTTGTCCTTTAGAGCCATCTTCTGCTTTGGTGTGTGTAATGTAAGAGAAGTTAAATGCTGTCATTTATACAGAAGGACTCTAGATCCACACGATTCAGTGTGGGGATACCTCAGAAGCTGTCAGGGTGCTGATTTACCTGTGTGTGGTGTCCCTGGTCCTTCCAGGGATAGGTGTGTTAAGGATCCTCCTCCTAGCATGACTGCCATGCATCACCTTCATCTCAGGCACCTCTGCCCAACAGATCTGATGCACCACAGAGCTGATCCCAGTCTTTTATGGCCAGGTCTGAAGGATTGTCCCTCACAGCTTCCTGGTCCTGAACAGCCCATGAGGAGAGGGGATGCTCTGATTCCCCAAGCCGATCCTGTAGTGTCCCCAAAGGCGTCTCTGAAAAACCTCAAGAGATGCTCGGTAATGGCCAAGAGCAATTATATAGGGCAGTCCTGTTAGTCATGGGGTAGAAAAGAGTGAAAACGTCATTTCTTTGTGGTTTTACTCCTGTCTTGACACAATAAGTAGGTAGATCTGTTTTCTGAGGGGGTTAAAGCTCTCTGAGCACAGGGTGAAGGAAAGCATTTCTCTTGCAGGTAGAGTCGGGGTACAGGATGGATCACATGCCACTTTTTTTGACAGACCAGGACAGTTATCACCTCTCAGTTGTCTCCTCCTGGGAGGGTGAGATCTTCCCTGAGCAGGCAAAGTGCTGCTCAAGTCAGTACTGATTTAGAGCCCTTTGCTTCCATTGAACTTCATCCTGAATTAGAACTTTAGAGAATTAAGCCACAGTCCTAGAAAGATTTGGGCCAGAGCTGCACGGAGCACACTTTGGGAACAGTCTCTCTGGGTGGTACCGGGGCACAAACAGCAAGCTGTGATAGAGCATAACTGTAAACCTCTATTACAAAAAGCCAGGAATTCACCAGGGATAAAAGCTAAAGCCTGAGCCCTACAGGTTCTTCCCTCCAGCCAGGATCCAGGTCGTTTTGGCAGGGCCATGCAGGGAACTGTGCGCTCCGACGCCGGCTGGGCAGCACAAGAAAGGACTGTGGGCTGCGGGGCTGCGTGCCCAGCTGCCTCCGAGGGCCAACTGCTCATGCAAAGCAGGGAAGGCCCCCAATTCAGAAAGCGTGGATTTAGGGTGCCTTTAAAAGGGTGGCAGTCTCCGGGTCGAGGGCTGTGTGGAGTGGAATGCCTATTGTCAAAGCTAAAGACCAAAGGGAACGCTGCATATTGTGGGCCCAAATGCAGCTGGCACGAACCAAAAATGTGCATGTGAGTGCCTTTCTAAGTACCCAGTAATCCTCCAGGGCAAAACGGGGATTAGGGCTCTCTCCCAGACAAAGAGGGAGTTCATTTTCTCAAAGATCCCTTGGCCAGTGAAGTGAGGAACCCAAATGAATGCCAGGGCTCCTTTCAGCTCTCTGCTTGCAAACAGGTACGACGCCGGAGCAGCTGGTTTGTGTGGGGCTGTGCAAACACAGCGTGGCCAGATTGTGGGATTGAGGTCAGGTCAAGTAAAACCCATCCAATCCCAGAGAAAAGGAGAAGCCAGAAAAAGGTTGGACAAGTAGGACTAGACAGTGTTGCACAGGGAAAACGTGGTCTCCTTTCTCAAGATTTTTTCTCAGTGGACCTGAAGGTCAACGCTCATTGAGGTTGTTTAAGTTGGAGTTGCCTGAGTGAAGAGCCCTCTGAGAAGGAAAGCTGTGAGTCTGGATTAATTCCAGGTGACTTCTCAGCCTCTGTTGCTTTGCCCTGAAATTCTGCGTGCTCGGAATTGCCACATAGGAGCTGTTAAGACTGAGAGCGATGGGTGCCTGAATGGGGGATATATCCATCTAAAATTCACCATCCTGTCATTTCTTTAATTTCCCTTTGAGCAATGGCCTGTGCAGGTAGAAAAGCACGAGCCCCCTCTGCACTTCTGCTGGAAAAATTCTTCTTTTTCCTGTTGGTGATTGGCTTATGGCACAAAGATCAGCTTCAGTAATCCTGTCATACCAGGTATCAGGGAGGATGTGCCTGTGATGTGTGCAGAAAATGTGCATTAAGTAGTCCCGTTTTTTAGAAGCAGCAGCCAGCAGCACTGTGAATGGGTTAGGGTTGTGTGGGGTTTTTTCCCCCTGAGCTTTACTGATCCATCTGAATCCCAGACATAGATATTATTGTTTCTACTTGAGACTTGGATCTTGCTGCAGATCTCTGGAAAGAATGCTTAATTCAGTCCCGAGATTCATGTGCTCAGCAGAGCCTTATTGAGATTTCAAACTCTGTCTTGCTCTGCTTAGGATGAACATGTGCTTCCAGGAGTTACACAGGTGAAGCCTGTTGTGTTTTGGGTCCATGAACCAACCTTGAATTCCTCTTGTGCCTTTTTCAGACTGTGGAGTTAAACTTGGCCGTTTCTCATCTCAGGCGAAGGTCCTGAGTCACAAGCAGGAGGTTTTACCCAGGGACGGAGGCTTTCTCTGGCAAATGTTTTAGAGGTTATTAGCGTGAGAGGTTTCAGTGCAATTTAGAAATGTTTTTTCATTAAAAAGTTGTTTTGCCCACGTGTTTCCAGCTGGTCTTGGCTCTTGGTGTGGCTTGGGGATCCTGTGAGCACAGAGTAAGAAACCTGTGCAGACCTTGCTGCTAGCAGGAGAGCACCTGGGCCTTTGTGCTCTGACACACAGGGCACTTCCAGCGCAGCTAAAGGAGATTCTGGGAGCGTGACAGAGATGTGGATTACGGGCTATTTCTGGGCCAGCCGCAGGAGGTGACAAAATAAGAAATACGTAAGCAATCCAGTCATTTCACTGCAGGCGGAGCAGGAGGATCTGCCAAGCAGGATGGCCACAGGCAAGGTTGGTGCCTGGGATGAGTGTGGTCTCTCCCTCCCTCTGCATCCCTCTCTCTGACAGCATGGAGGAGACAGGAGGGTTTGCTGTTTGCCGGGAGATGGGGGACTGCCATGGAGGTGGTGTTTGCATTCCCAAGGAGACGTAATTCCGGCTCATCAGCTGCTGAGAGCTTGCCTGCAGGATGGGAATAGCCAGAGGTGAAGCTGCCCCGCTCTCCTTATGTCACTGGGCTGAGCTGGGGATCTCAGGCTGCCCTGTGACATTGTGTAACGTGGGGTGCTATGAGGATAAACCAGCAGCTTTAACTCCTCTGGCTCCTTCCTGCCTGTCAGAGCCCAGTTTGGCTTTGTAGCTGCTTCACTGTATTTTTGTGTCTGTGATGTGCTGTTGGCTGTTTCTGTAGTGGGAGGGGGTTTCCTCTTAGGTTCTCATTAATACAAAGGGAAAAATACCAGGAAATGCCTATAAATAGCTGTAGAAGTTGGAAGAAGAGTTTCTTGCTTTAATCTCAGTTTCAGAAGCATCATTGTGTGAGCACCTATTTTTCCAGGATAGCTTTTAATTCTGACAGTGATTACAAATACTCCTGTTGATCTCAAATGATTTTAAAAAGAGAATTTTATCTCCATCCTCTCTGCTAGAATGACACTGGACTTAGAGGTAACAAGATATTAAAAATGACTACACCTGTTAACATTTGGGGATTGGATCCTGTGGAACTTAGGTCATCTATTATCATGGCAGCAAACCAGGTATCAGTTGAAACTCAGCAATCATGGCTTCAAGAGGTAGGTCCATTAAAAAATAACTGTTCTGAAAAATTAAAAAAACAACTTAATTTTTAGACATGGTTCCAGGTGCTGTTTATGGCTGATCTTAGGCTTATCCTAGATTCATCCCTGGAACTACAGGCAGCTAAGCAAAGAAGCAGAGGACAGCATGGTAGTGCAGCCAGATGAACTGAAAGGCTGTTGTGCTGGAAAAGAAATGCTGGAAAAAAACTTCTGAAGTTGGGTTTGTGCCTCTTCCCTGTGCAAAATCTGTCTCCTCTTTGGGAATTACAGGCAGGCAGCTGAGCTCACACTGCATCGTTTCCTCAGTGAGAGCAGTGATTTATGTTGCTGCCATTACTCAGGGAATTATTGTTATGAAACATGGAGTTTAATTAATTAAGAATATGATCTCTGCACACTCAGATAATTGCTGGGAGAGCTGCTGGGCAGACACCCACCCACACTTTCTGTCCAGGCTGGCTTTAGAAAACCAATCTGTGTTGGAATGTGAAGGTTGTAAATAAGGATAAGGAAGACTGAAGAAAGTGAGGAAGAAGAGCCAGGAGCCCAAAAGGTTAAGATAAGTGCTGTGAAATGTTCCAAGTAAGCAGGTAACAGGAGGTCAGCACGGGAGGCAGATAAGGTGGCCAGAGGAGCTCAGAGTCAGCCCTGCTTGGAGGCAAAGGATCTCCCTGAAACAGCAGCTGAGTTCTGCAGGGACTGTGGCAGCTCAGGAGGGCCATGAGACATCAGATGGGAGCAAGTGGCAAACTAGTCATATGGGGAGTTGATTAATGTAAAATAAGGCCACGCATGCATTCTTGAAGAGCTCTGAAGAAGGTGGTGAAAAGTAGGGAGGGTTTCACAGATGCCTGCTGTGGAAAGGCCGTGCTGGCTGTGTGAGGAGAGATGGATGTGGGGTCAGGAGGTGCTGCCTTTCTGGAGGGGGCACTGAAACTTCTGAGGGAGGCTTTCCTTGAAAAAAGCCCTAAATCTCTAGCACTGTAATCTTTTCACTATTCGTTATTCCAGCAGCAAGGAAAATATCCAAGCAGGCCATATTTTTAGATGGGGGAAAAGCTGAGCAGAGTGTACTCATGGACATGTCTGGTATTAAATACCAAAGGCACCATGCAAGTGTCAAAGTATAAATAACAATTCGTAATTAAACACGAACTTTGCAGAAAAGGAAAGATTTCAGAGGCAGCTGCCAGCCTCAGGTGGGAGGTAAAGGAGTTTTAAATAGACTCTCTGTGCTGGGTTTCCTGTCTCCCACTTGAGAGCTTTAGAAGCAACACAATAACAAAAGGAACAACTGCAGGCCCCTCCTTGCCAGGGATACTTTTTAGCTATGGAATTGTGAGGCCCTTTGCAGCATCCCGAAATAAAATGCAGCCCCAGGCTTTAAGAGCATCCCATCGGGCTGGGTGCTGCACAAGGAGCTGGAGAGCTGTCCTGGGGCAGCTGGAGCTTTCAGAGAAGGGCCACTCCAAGGAGAAGGTGTGAGGACAGCCAAGAGGAAAGGTAGGCCCTCAACATCTTTGCACAAGAGTGGCTGTCACCATGTTACGGTGAAAGAAATGTCTTTATAGGGATTAACACCCTCCTGGTTGTTAGACTGAGCTGCCGTAGACATGCTGCAGAAAATGTTCTGGAATAAGCAGCCAGGTAAGGCAGAAGGCTGCAGGGAGAGGACAGGTGCTGGGCTTGGGTTTGGGGACGTGTCCAGCCCTGCAGCCCTGGCTGGCCTCAGCTCCCTGCCCTGCCAGGCGTGCTCTCACAGGGGACATCCCTGTCCCTCTGGCTGTGCTCCATCCCTGAGGTGGGTGTGCTTCCCGGGGGGAAGGATCCTCATCTCTTGTGTTCCCACTGAGCCTGATTAATGGTGTTATTTCTAGACTGGCTGATTAGTTTTCAGTCTCTTATTGAGCCTGCCGTGCCACACAGAGCTCTGCAATTATAGTTTTTTAAGAGGCTCGAGAAAAACTCCGTTGCATTTCCTTGTTCCCCTCAACAGCACCTCCAGAGCCCATGGAGACACTAATTAACGTGTCTTTGTCTCGGTGAGGTAAAGCCCAAAGTTATGCATGCTGGCAAGCACGGGTTTCTCCTGGGAGGGGGAACACCCAAGCTGCTTATCCTCCCTCCCTCTGCTTGGGGCTGCCCGTGGAGGGTCAGGCTGTGTGGGTCCATATGGGAGTGCTTGGAAGGGACTTACTCAGAAAGCTCTGCTCGCAGCAGAGTTCAGAGTCTGTGTTGTCTCTTGCTTTCTTAACATGTTTCAAAAGCTGTTTTTTCTTAAAAAAGAAAAAAAAAAGAGCCTAAATGCTGAAAGATCACTGGGCTGTGGTCCCTGGGGAGCTGTAGGCACTTACTACTCCTTTATATCAGTTCCTCAGGCTGTTGATTACTCTTTTCTTGGCACAGGGGCAGTTTCCCAGCCCTAAATATTGATACTGGCTCCCTCAGAGACAGCTGGCCTGAGAGAAGGCATGGGCAGCTTTCCCCACTGCAGGAGTACAGCTGTGGTGTGGCCTGGCAGAGCCAAGCTCTGCTCTTTAGGAAACAAGCAGGGAAGCACAGGGCTTTGTCCTCCAGACGCTGAAGCTGTGAATATATTTTGCTCACAAAGTTTTAGACCTGTTTGTATAGATAAATAGTTTACATGCAATCTTCTAAATGCTCATCTGTCATGGGCCTTCTGTCCTTTCCATGTGGTGTGGTGAAATCTCTGGAAATTGGTAGTTTTTCGTGGTAAGCTTGGTGAGCAAAGAGAATCGAAGCATTTAAGGGTGTTGGCACTTCCCAGGGCTGCAATAAAGGAGATTGTGCTCCTGATGTACAGCGAGGGTGGAATGAGAGCAGGGAAGGAAACATTTCAAGTTTGATCAGGGGCTTGATATCATCTCACAGGAGAGGAGTGGCAAAGACAAAGCAGGACGGGGTTTGGCACATGGAAAGAAAAGGCGACCAAGGCAAGATTTGGGGTAAAAATTGGATGAAGATAAGCAGGGCAAGCAGAAAAAGGCCGTTCCGGACCAGTCGCTTTCCCTAATCTAGGTGAAAGTGCTGCTGCGCTTCCCTGCTGAATCTCATCCGCAATGTGAGGCTTAACATTCCTGCCTGGCACGTGGGGGCTCGGGGAGGGGGCGCGGGGGAGGACCCAGCCGGACACAAAGACGGCCGGTCTCTCACCGGAATGGCATCCAAGCCATCTCAGCTATCCAAAGCCCCAGATGCCGGCATGCGGGCTCAGCACACAACAAGAGGCAGTTCCAGCTTAGCCCGGGCAGGCCTCCGCGGGGGGGGCCTTTCAGCCCCGCTTTTATTCAGCGTGGGGGTTCCTTGAGCGAGCCGGAATTTCAAATCTCTTCCGTGCTTCAGGGCTAAAAGTGGGAGCGAGTGGGAATACTGGACGTTGCAGGGGGAAGCGATGGTTACACCGTGTTTGTGTGACTTGGAGCAGGGTAAATACGTGTTTGCTGACTCTGTGGAAATATCAGTACAGAGGGTAGGACAGGTTTCTCTTTCTCACTGTGTGGACCTTTCTCTTGGCTTTTCTCTTGTGTGTTCCAAGCATTCCCTGAGCTCTCATAAGGTGGTTACATGTGGTAAAAGCATATCCCGCAATGGAACCACATACTTGGGGATTTAGGGTTCCCAAATGCAGCTGCAGGATAATGAGTTTTGTGCCATGGGTGCTGGAGCTGATCTCGCTCCTGTGTGCCATGGGATTGTGCAGCTCCTCCAAAACACTCATGAGGGACACTCGAAGAGCTGAGCGCTGCCTGGGTTAGAGGAAAACAAGGATAGACATGGCTTTCTGTGACAGTACTTCACACTTTGTAAAGACTAGCCTGATGCCCCCGCCTTGCCCCCTGGGTCTATGCATTGTCCTCTTTCCTAAAATCCTGATGAAGCTTGGCTAAAAGGACTGAGGTTCTGCGTGGCAGTGTTTACGTGTCCTTGCTTTCCTTTGACAGGGATACCCATGCAGCACAGGGATGCACAGAG
This sequence comes from Lanius collurio, assembly GCA_020086605.1. Classification (NCBI taxonomy): domain Eukaryota; kingdom Metazoa; phylum Chordata; class Aves; order Passeriformes; family Laniidae; genus Lanius; species Lanius collurio. The sequence continues at coordinate 7,044,985 of JACBWW010000034.1, read as the reverse complement.
CTGTCTCCCAGCCCGCTCAGCCCGGACAGCGTGACCACTGACTTCCAGCCCAGCAAAGCCACGTGGGCAGCAGGAGTCAAGTTTCGGTTTAAGACCAGGTGAGAATGTGTTTGTCTGTGTCCCTGCAAAGACTGGGTGGAAAACAGTTACTGCTTTGGCTGCCAGTGTGCCTGAGGGGCACTCACGAAGAAGGAGTGCTGAAATTCCTCCTCGAAAGCTTTTGTCAGTGCTGGTAAAGGTCATCAGAAATGCTGAACCAAAGTATCTCCACAGAAGTGGTGTAAGTCTTTTCTGACTCACCAATTTCAGGTGCCTGGCATTCCAAAATCACCTAGCTTCTTCTAAGTCTGGGAGTTTCAGTGGGAGTTTGGCATTTACAACTGCTGAGTACCTGTCTGCATTTTTGAACGATTAAATGTCTTCAGAAATCAGTTCCCTGAACTGCTCTGGATTGGCTGGTGTTGTGGCAGAGCCTGATTCCCTTTGTCCACGCAGTTTAGGACCAAATCCTACAGCATTTACTCAGGCAGAGCTTTTGCTGGCATCAAAAGAGCCTCTTAGATCAGTCACATGTAATCTGGGTGACCTCACAGATTTTTGTGTCTCAGTCTTCTGAGATTTGTACCATGAAGTCGAAGCAGTGGCTTTTATTGGCCACACTGCCTTTGGGCCAGACCTTGACTTATTTGAAGTCAGGAAGTTGTGCTGATTTCCTGGAGCTGAAGGAAATGTGGCCCAGTGCCTGTGAGTGAGCAGCTGAGAAGGGAATTCCACATTCTGATCTTATCAGCAGGGATGCAGCTCTGGGGCAACCTCCCTGACCTTAGTGGAGATGCTCCTGCTTCTGGCCGCTGCAGGCAGTTATGGATGCTGACCCTACCTGGCCTCAGAGCAGATTTTAGAGGCTGGAGTATCTCCCTGAGCTGATTTTAACGAGGAGAAATTTATCTCTGACTGAGGAGTGTGACTGCAGTTCCCCAGGTATGTGACCCACAGCAAATTTGGGAGTGAAGCTCCCCTACATCTACCACCTCCCTACAGCAATGAGTTGTTCACTACATGCCCTCTGTAAATCCTTCTTGCCCATCAGTTTGGTAGCAGACCTTCACAGAAGCTCCGGAGTTGAGTGTTTCACTTGGATAAACTTGCCTTTGGGTGCAGAGCCAATGTTTGCCTTTACTTTTCCGGCTGTGTCGGAGGCTGTGTCTGCACATCTCAGTTTAACTTGGGCTGGAGCTTCAGTTACGGACAGGAAGCTGCCTTAATGTGTAAGAATGTGCCTGTGGGAGGGTGTTTCAGACTCAGCAGCCTTTGCTTTCACCCAGGCAGGGAGTGCAGTTCCCCAGCACGTTTGACTCGCCCTGTTACTCCCCCAAAATGTGTGCAAGTACCTCCACACATCCTCCTAAAGGCCCTGCTGCTTCTCTGCCATTTCTCACTCCTACACGAGCACTTGGATGTGAAGCTCACGAGCATTGCCTGTGATTTGTAGCCCTGTAGCTCAGGGGAGTGCCCAGCTGCTGCCTGAAGCCTTGCCCTGCAGATCCCCTTGGTTACCTGCCGTGCCTCATTGTCCACGTTCCGTTTGGATAATCGGGCTCACGAGGCAGCGTTCCTGCTGCCAGCCACTCAGTTCCTCCTAAGCACTGAACGAGGCTAGGAAAACACATTCCTTCCATTGTTTCCAAGTCTCTCCTGTTGCAAGTTGCTGTGTGTTGGATATCGGGGTGTGAAAGAATCTAAGCTATGCTTGGTTTCTGTCTTTTTAACTAATGTACTGACTGAAGAAGAATGAGAAAAAATTATTTGAATTGAACCCGTGGGCTGGTTGGTCAGTCTGGATAAATCAGTGCAGCTCTGCAGAGCTGCAGGCAGGGAAGCCACTGCAGGCTCTGGCCGCTGGGATTTTCTGCTCATGGCTGGGAGGTGATGTGAATCCCTGGAGAAGACAGGGAATAACAGAGTCCTTCTCAAAGACTGTAAGTCAGTCAGCTGCTTCTTTTCCATGTGTGTTCTTTCCTCCTCTTATTCCAGCAAAGGAAACAAGGGTAAAATTATAGAAAGAAGAGGAAAGTTGCAGCGAGTCTTTAATCCCGTGCTCCCTAGCTCCTCATTGTAACCTACACATGGTCTAAGGCTCTCTTGGCTTCTCCATGTCCAAGCTGCAGTCCTGTGGGAACAGTGTGGATAGACTATCCTGGTGGCAAGCACTTCTCAAAATCGAGATCTGAAATACTCCTCATTTTGCAATTTAAATCACACTTATTCTGTTGCTTGATAATGCTGTCTTCAAAATAGAAAGCTGTCAGAAGATCCTGCTAGGACAAAGTCCTTGAACCCAGTAATCAAGAAGAGTGAAGTTTGTATACATCACCTCTGTTCCTGTCGAAGCCTGTGTCTGGTTAGTGTCAGGGAATGCCAGTGGGACCCTTTCTTTGTGTAGGGAAAAGTCCTCAATCTAAATATTGCCTGTCAGCCCTGCACTGAGGTGAAGGGAAGATGGAGCTGCAGCGCACAGGCCAGCTCTGAGCCCTGCACTCTTTGTTTCCTTTGCTGGACACTGGCTAAATGCCTCTTTCTTGGATTAGATAGCCTGGGGGTTCCCAGAGATATGTGATAACACAGAGGTGTGACTTGCAGGACCAATAATCATTAATTACAGTGTTTGACTGTTCCTAAGTTCAGCGAAGGAGCGCCCGTTGCTCACAGCTGCCATCACCTCTGAGCGATCCCAGCACTTCCATCTGCAGCCTGTGGCTGAACACACTTCTGTCAGGAAAAGCCAGTAGAAAAAATCTGTCTCTAGATCCACATCTAGATGACAGTTGTCATCTCTGCTTCCACACAGGGATTTTCTTCTCAGTGGTACGGTGGAGAGTTTTTTCCAAAGAGTTTGTGATGGTAATGGTAGGAATTCTACACAGAAACCTCTGATTCTCTTCTTCCTGATCCCAGAGAGACTTCAGGGAGATTGGTACCTGTCTCCCAATTCCCAGGTGGCACTTGGGGCCCAGTCTGATGCAACCCAGACATCCCCAGTGATAAGTGATGCTTATCAAAGGGGAAAAGCAAGTGGTGTCTGCTGTGTCAGCTGGAAGCACTATACAGGCACAATGGGCACGAGGCATGCCTCTGCCTCTGGGAAAGGAGCTGGAGGGAGCAGGGAGGCTGGACCAGTCTGGGACAGAGCCCTGAGCTGGCCTGAAGCGTTTTGCTTAAGGGACTTCTTTCCTTTTTTTTTTGTTTAAGACTGAGACTGCTAAAAACTGAGATAGACCACAGGGATTTGCTGGGTGGGGAGTTGTCCTCTAGGAGCTACAAAAATGAACCTATGGTGGAAAAGCAGGTTGGGTCCTGGTATGAGAATATTGAGAATATTGACACACTTCACCCAAGTGTTCTCAAGTGAAGGGTTTTTCAGTGTGTTTTTTACTAAGGGAAAGTTGTCATCTAAGCACTGAGGGGTGGGGGGGTGTGGGCATGATTCTCCCTTTCCCTTACAGATGAGGAGACACTGTTGGCCAAGATCCATGATCTGAAATATCATTTCACAGACTTCAGATCTTTCTAATGAGTCTTCCTTCTTTTTAGTCAAAATTGTAAAGGGACAAAGCTCACTCCAGGTCCCTCCTGCCCCAGAATTTACCAGAAGGGTTCTGTGAGCCTAAAAAGAGAGATTTAGTGAAAGACACATCAAGCTGATGCCATTCTGGTCCGACTCCTTTCTAATTGGCCTCGTCTGTTCGGCTTATTTTTAGAACCATGACTGAACCTTAATTAAGAGCGACGTTGCTTTGAGTAGATTGTGGCCTCTCTCTGTCGAAATCCTAATAGGCTTCTGAGTGCTTTACTTTTTCCTTCATCTCCTGCCTAATAGCTGGGCAGAGAGGCTGCAGCCGTGCGTTTGGATGTCTGGAAAACATCTCCTTGTTGCGCTCTTGCTCCTTTAGATATGTCCATCTTGGAGACAGGTCTGTCCCCGTGAGAATTCAGATGGTTGTTGCTGCTTTCTGTAGGTGCAGGTGCACACTCACCCTGAAAGGAGAGCACAGGTGAATTGCTGGGATCAGGATCTCTCTGTGTACAAAGATCCTGCTGCTGCATGCAGCGGGACATGGCTCAGGACAGAGTGCCCCTGCCACGTGGGTTTTATTAGGTTAGAATTATCACCAGCTTGAAATCTTGACTGGGAGGATGACATGGTAAGGATGGGCATCTGCCCTCTTGGCTTTCTCTCTTCTGACTCAGTGCCTGGGATCAGATCCACGAGGCACAAGCTTTGCACTTGTATCCAAATTTTTCATTTCTCCTGTAGCAGGAGGGTCTCTGCTGCAGGGCCCCCATCCCTTCCCACCTCCCCACGTGATGGACTAGGCCACGGCTGTGCCTTCCAGCTCCAGCAGCCTCCCACACAGCCAGCCGGCCACACAGCTGCTGGGGGAAAGCACATCCACAGGAACTGTGGTTGTGAGGGATGGCAGACTGACCCTCTGCCCTTGGTTCTCTCCTCTGCCCTGTCCCATCTTCCTTGGACATATTAACACCAGCCACTCGACAGGGCCATCCCCTCAGGTCATGGAGATGTGTCCTGGTGACCACTGCTCCTGCCTGGATCTGCAAGTGGATTCTGCTTTCCTTGGAAGGTTTTGCTGCCTTCATCTTCAGCGTTCCTTGTCTCTGTTGAGGAGGGGTTTGGAGCTCGTAGGGGCAGAGAAAAATGAGCACGAGGTCAGTGGTACAAGAAGAATCGTTCACAGTTCTCCTTTCAGGCACCTGGATGGTATTTCTGATGGATGTGAGGATGATGAAAACAACTCCCCACGAGCTCGTGGGAGTAGAAAAAGACGAGTTTATTGTGGCATTGATGACCCTGAGGGGTTGGTTAATCAGCCACAACATCCCTCTGGCTTTCACTCTTTAGCTTTCCAAGGATGTGGAAAAAATGCAAATGGCAAATTGAAGAAGATGGGTTGTTTGCTCTGGTTGAAGATGGGCCTTTTCACACTGAAGGACTTGCACTCCTGCAGGGTGCTGGGCTTGAGGTGCTTTTGAACTTGCAGAGCACTCAGGTTGTGTGTGTATTCCAGAACTGGCAAGGAACAGTATGTGAAGAACAGGAATCAGACTGAATACACTTTTCTGGATGTTTTCAGTTTGTAACCTTGAGAAAAAGATAACTCAACCTTTCAGTTAATACTGTGAAGAAAGCCTCGGGTGGTGATTCTTTTTTAGAGTCAGTGCCAAAGTGTCCTTGTAAAGTTCCATTCTTGTTTTGCATACAATATAAAAGTAATCCCCAGAGATTACAGAGAAGAGCACATTCAGCTGTTCCTAATAAGAGAGAGCTGCAGAGCTGTTCCTGGTGAAGGGCCTCAGAGATGTGAATGTGGGGACTGCTCCCAGACTGTGCCAGGCTGCCGCTGAGGAGCCTCTGCTGGACCAGGCACGTTTCCATCGACAAACACTGGGACCAGCATAGCAACAGGGAGCGCCCAGGTAACGGCAGCTGGATGAGATTAAAGACTATCCCGTTCCCTTTGGTCTTCCAGTCTGCAGTGTGAGCTGGCAGTAGTGAATCTGTCTGTAGTCTCTGTTACAGCTGCCATTTAGGTGCTAACCTTGCATCGCATCTCGCTGGCTTCTCCAGGTATCTTCGCTCCCAGGTATTTGTTGTAATGCCAACCTGACCTGGATGCCCAGGTTATCTGATCACTGGAGGCATCCATGAGGAACCAAGAGTGTCTTTTTCCAGCCTTGGCATTTACAACACAGGGATCACTTTGTCTGTTACCTGAAGTGGAGAATTTTTCAGTAACAAGGTTGTCCCAACACCTTCACAAGTACAGTACAGAATATATAATAGATAAGGTGATGAGGTTGGTTTGTTATTGTTGTTACTGTTACTGCAGTTCTGCATTTTTAAATCCTACAGCCTCCTTAGCCAAAGTGTCAGCTGTTGCTCCTGGTTTTGTTGAAGGCAACTTAGCTACACCAAAGTAACACTGGTTAGAGATCTAATGATTTATTTGTCTTCGCTCAAGTCAGGCATTAGCTGCTGCATTTGCAGGCTTTATCACTCATCCAGTTTGTCTGGAATGAATCAGGGTCTGCCCCATTTCCAAGACTGGGTAGGTGTGGAAATAGTGCAAGGTTATCCCACACAGAGCTGGTAAGCTGGACTGAAATTCAGAGCTGTCCATGGGTTGTGTCATTACAAGGATATAAAACAAAAGGGTTTAAAATACCTGTGGCTCAGATGATTGGCTTTGCAGCTCCCTCATGATTTTTACTGATCAAACCAAGGGATAGCATGCTTTGCATGGGATCATTCGTTTTGCCAAGCCAAAAACTAATGCTGAAGGCTTGTACTCCACCAAAGTACTTAAAGTCTTTAAATGTCTGCAGTGGAAAAGGCAAGAATGTGGGTTATTCTTAATAAGCAGTTCTGTCAACTTCCCATCTGGCAGTGTCCAGGTTCCTTGTTTTCTGGGCAAGGAGCTTAGCAGAAGAGCTCTGTCTTAAACACACCGACACATGTAAAGGTAAAATGGAGTTGTGTTCAGCTTGCCCTTTGCAGACCTCCAGTCCAGTTTTCCTTAAGACAATCCTGCCATAACAGATGTTAAAGGGGAAAAAAAGCATGTCCCTTTTTCTTCCTTCTTTTAGCAGATGATGAGAAAATAACCAGCACTTCTGAAATCTGTATGGAAGAAACACTGGAGAAATGGCTCTGCCTCTTAACTCTCTGCCTATGCTTTTCCATGCTGTAGAACATCAGCAGGTGCTGATGTTAACTGGTACTAGGAAAGGACCTGACCCTAGAAAGCCTTTTTAGCTTTTTGTAGTTTCCCATACCATTTCTTTTCCCAATCTTAGGCAGTACTGGGAGAATTCTCTCTCAGTGTCTGTGTTACGTCTGCCAAGGACATTTTAGTCTATGTACTGATGTGTTCAGGACATGCTGTACTGGGAATTTTTCAGTGAAAGACTAAAGAGGTGTCATATCCTTCTCTTGCATTTATTTTGTCAGAATTGTCCTGCAGACTGCCACATTTCAGTAGGACACAGGTCCAGTGCTGCTCCTCGTTCTCCCAGGGAGAGAGTGAGAAATTGAGGAAATGAGTGCTAGAGCAGGGGAGAGATCCCTCATGGAAAGCAGCAGGAGGATTAAGGACAAGCCCAAAAGCTGGGGCAAAGGAGAGTCTTGTGTGGCCTCTTCAGGGGACTCAGTCACTAATCTCCTGCTTTGACTTTCCATTGCACTACTCTGTGCTTTAAATAAAGTGGCAATGGGTTGTTTTCCCTCAGGGCTGACAGACACAGGCGCTGGTAACTGAAGGCACCAAAGGGCAGCCATGCCGTGCCACTCCTGGGGACACACCCTGGGGACAGCTGTCTGGCTGGGTGGGATGCAGGGGACACATATTGCCAGCCCTTGGTTGTCACGTCTCATCCTGCATTTTTAGCAGCACTGAGGAGAGATCAAAAGTCTCTTTGCAGGCTTCCACCTCCTCATGGCATTCGGTGATGCACTCGCACAAGTCCAAGAGGGAGCGTGTTATGGGAATGTCAGGGACAGTCACACATGGTTACTGTGGGATTTGCTTGGAATGGATTAAAAAGTAGCAGTGCAACACAAACGAGCACAAGCACTTTTAAATATTGGTGTTAAGTTCACATCCATCTTCCTTGTGGCCTGTTGCTGATGTGCAAACTCCTGCTTTCACCCAGGCGGAGTGAAACTCCAGGCCGACCTCACTCCTGGCATTCAACCAAACTCGCGGAGAACCAACCCGATCCCAGCATGATGCAAATATCTCAGGGTACGCTTGGCATCCCTTGGCATCAGTCCTACCACTCCAGGTAAGCACCACACAGCTGTGGAGGGAAGGGAGGGAGCAAAGGTGTGGTGGGCAAACAGCCTGGGTTCGGAGTAGAGTTAGGCAGGCTTCGGTTCCTGTTTGGTTTCCCTGATAAAGTGGCTGTGTTTTCCTCCCTGAGGTAATTAGCAGCTAGGAAATTAATTGCTTTAAAAATCCCCCTTCCTACAAAGATGGGGGTCCACTGTCAGGATGCTGATGGAGCTTTCTGTGGATTCCCCCATATAGAGACACAGCATGGTTGTTTTCCCAGAAAAGGAAAAGAAACCCAAGTGTAAATCAGCCTGTTGAAAAAGGAAGAAAAGGGTGTAGGTAGCAGAGCCTGTCAGCGTAACAGAGCAGCCAGCGGCGCATCAGCAACAGTGCTCCCAGGGTGAGGAGTTCAGGGAGGGATTTCCTGGTTTGGCAATGGCTTTCTGTGGGAGTCAGCTCTATCAAAACTGAACGTGCAGGGCAGCTTGAGGAGGGACAAGTTTAAATTCTGCCCTTGAAAGATTTTCCCTGAAAAGACAGAAGGGTTTCAAACTCTCCATTATAGCCTCTGGGATTGAAACATCACTTTCTTCTACAGGCAAGACTGATCCTTGGCAGAGGAGAGGAAAGAGAAAAAATAGCATTAAAGAAAGTGAGGAGATGGTTGCAGAAAATAAAGTGTGTTGGTCTGTGGCCTCAGCACAGCTCATGCTGGAGTGTACTCCTTTCCCACCAAGGGGCTTTGCTTCCCAGGCAGCTCCTGGCAGAGCCTTTGGCAGCATGGCTCTGTCTCCCGGGTGCTTGAGGAGGTGCACGGGGAACATCTAGTGGCCAGCTGGCTAGGGCTGTGCTGGGCATTGCCAGGGAGATGGTTATTTGAATCCAAAATAGAGTGGTGCATTTAAATGAGTAAACCAGCTTTGTCCTGAGATTTGCCATATCTCCTCCTGCCTCTGTTCCTCTCCATCTCTCTGCAGAGCTGCTGTGAGCAGGCTTCCTTCTGTCTTTCCTCATCCTTAGCAGCCTTCTCCCCTGGGTCTGTCCCTTGTCTGGGATATGATCTGGAGCCAGCTTCCAGTTCTGTGCCTTGCTTTGCCACAGCGTGTCCCTTCCTGGTGCTCCCCTGTAACTCTGCCAGGACAGCACATGGAGTTGCACAAGGAACTAGAGAAAGCAGTACCTGAGGAAAGGAAGCTGGGAACAGAGGGAAATCCTCAGGCTACACTCTCCAGTCCTCAGTGTATTTGCTTGAATCTGGAAGGGGAGATTAGCCAGGGCAAACTCCGCAGACATTTGTGATGTCCCCTTGTGAAAAAAGGGGCTGTGACTGGCACAAAGAGCTCCCTTCCCAAGGATAGGAAGATCTCTGAATACCCTTCTTTTTTGATCACTTCTCTGGTGGCTGTGAGTCCTCTTTGGACACCTTAGAGGAAGTGCCAAGGTGTACCTGCACCTGCTGAGCTACATAAGGAGGTGGTAGTGCAGGCTTCCTAGGAATTCTCAGACTGTTTCTGTGGTTGCACCCCACTTTCCTCCAGGCACAGGCACATGCATCTCTCCTCTTCTTGTCAGCTTGGTTTTCTCGCAGCAAACAAACTATCCTTGGGACAGCTGAATTTCCAGGAAGCCTGCCAGGGCATAGCCTTCATCTCCATAAAAAGAAATGAAATAGGGAAAAAAGAAAGAGATTAGATTCCCCCCAGAATGCCCCTTGTGCTCCTCTCCTCCTCCTTGGTGGCATCGGTGCTCATTCAGCTTTCCAAGGGCTTTAGATGGGTTTGCTGGGTGGGGTTGATCCTCCCTGGCTCCAGAGATGCACCGTCTTTCTGTCTGTATTTCCCTCCCACCCTTCTGTGGTAAGTAAGAGCCATGTGTTGCAATGTCAAGCAGTTCCTCTTTGTGAACTGGGATGACTCCAAACAGGGGATGGAGCAAGGCCCAAATATGGGTTTTCTTCTCAAAACTAAACATCTTGCTTCTGAGCTCACTTATAAGTTGTTGTGCCTCTCCTCTGCTGGTTTTCACTCTTCTCTCGCTGTCCCCCAGCTCCTCCACCAGCGATCTCTCTGCATACGAGCATGGCTATCTGAGGAGGAGTCCTGATCAGTACAGCTCCCGGGGCAGCATGGAGAGCTTGGACCACTCCTCCCCTGCCTACCACCCTTGCCACCTGTCCCCGGCCAAATCCACCAACAGCATCGACCAGCTCTCCCACCTCCACAGCAAGAGAGACTCTGCCTACAGCTCCTTCTCCACCAACTCCAGCATCCCCGAGTACCCCGCGGCCCCGTTTGGCAAGGAGCCCTCATGCTCCCCAGACAGCGCCCCGTCCCGCGGGGGGCCTCCGGAGGGGATGAGGCAGGCGGACATCCGCTACGTCAGGACGGTGTACGACGCCCAGCAGCGCATCTCCCAGGAGTACGAGGTGAAGCCCTCGGCCCTGCTTGCCGGCAGTGACGCCCGGGCCTCCCTGGACAGCCGCAGCCACGGCAGGCTCCAGGCCTTCAGCCGGCACAACGCGGCCTCCTCCTGGGCACAGCCAGCCCAGGGCCCATTGGACAGCAAGAGCCAGCCTCCCAAGGGACCCCCCCTGCCTCCCACTCGCAGCGACAGCTACGCAGCCATCAGGCACCACGAGAGGCCTGGCTCAGGCGCCAGCCTTGAGGCAAACAAGCCCAGCCGGGCCCAGCCGAAAGGGGCCTGGGCGCCTCTCATCAGCTCCCTGTCCCAGGGGCCGCTGCTGAAACCGCCCTTTGGAGAAGGGCACCTGCATACCGTGGTGGAGAAGAGCCCGGAGAGCAGCCCCACCATGAAGCCCAAGCAGAGCTATTCCCAGGCAGCCCAGCCAGGACAGCCCCTGCTGCCCACCGGTGTCTACGCCGTTCCCTCTCCAGAGCCGCACTATGCCCAGGTGCCCCGGCCTTCCGCCAGCAGCACCGGGACGCTTTACCCAGCTCTGGCCAAAGAAAGTGGGTACTCCCCAGCCCTCCCGGTCTCTCATGACAAGGCTGTAGCCGGCAGCCCCCTGGGTTTGGATGAGAATGGAAACCAAAGCACTACAAACAGGTCAACCATCTTCTACCAGCCCCCCGCCACTGAGAGAAAACACGAAGCCAAACTCGTCCAGCAGAAACCTCCCAGTGCAGCAGGCCCGGAGCTCTGCCTGGCTGTGTCGCGAAAGGAGGAACTGTTACTCCTTCAAAAGGCAGCACACAGCCACCGGGAGAGCCCAGGTGGCACACAGGCCTCCAAGCCCATTTTCCAGGCTCCACAACCCCAGCTGAGGGATGCTAGTGAGAGGAGAACCCATTACCAGCCCAAAGAGGACTGGACACCTGGATCCCAGGAGGACAAAAATGGCAATGCACAGGTAAATGAGAGAGATGCTGCTGCTCCCCACCCATGGGGTCACAGCAAGGCCAAGCAGTATGGCTTCTCTTCCTTGCAGAACATTCCAGAGAGCTCCAGGAGGCAAAGCAGCTCTGAGCTAAGGGAGACACAGCCAGGTGAGGGTTATTCCAACACCAAACTGTCCTTCCTGAACAGCAGCAGCAGAGAGGAGAAGGATCACAGGGAACAGGGGCACAGGCAATGGAGTGATGTGGACCCACAGGCCTTCACGAGGCAGGAGGAGGAGGGCACAGGCTTGGCTCTGTTCCATGCTGCAGAGACAAAGTGCAAAGAGCCCCCTTCTCCACAGCTCCCAAAGACCTTGGATTTTGGGAGGAGCCGACTCAGCTCTAGCAGCACCCAAAGCTTTCCCTACAGCAAACCAGAGGTTGGCAAGCCCCACTGCTCGGTGCTGGAGAAGGTCAACAAGTTTGAGCAGCGGGAGCAGAGCACTCCCCGGCCCCAGAGCGCTGGCATTCCCAGCTTTGGCCAGCATTATGGGCCAAACAGGACAAGCCAGCCCTCTGGCACAAGGTGCTCCATGCACAGCCCAGAGGACCTGAGGAGCAAGCTGCCCAGTGAGCCAGTCAGGGGCTCCAGCCCTTTTGTCAGGAACGGGAAGTTGGAAGAGGCTGACTGGCGCCCCATAGAGCTGCAGATGGTGGCTTCAGTGAAGCAGGCAAGACCCAGTGAGTACTGCAGCCTGTGTCCTGAAAATGAGGTGCAAATAAGGGCAGCTCAGCTACCGCGGAGTAAAAGCACATTCCAGCTGGGAGGCGAGCCTGAGAAGGAGATCCTCTGGAAGGATAACATCCGGGATACACTGGGGTCGCAGCTGGACACGTCGTTTAACAGGGCCTACAGGAACAGCATTAAAGACGCCCAGTCCAGGGTGCTGAGGGCCACCTCCTTCCGTCGCATCAGCCCCCCGTTTGGGAGCACGCCCAAGAAGCTGCCCCAGAGGCCTGCCTCGGCCCACATGGGCCTGAGGAGCACTGCGGCATCCCCACACACCCCCAAGGAGAGGCACAGCATCACGCCCACGGAAGGCGGCTTCTCCGGCCTGGACTACTCCAGGACACAGCATGTGCTGCGCATCGGGGGCCGGAAGCGGCTGACAGCGGAGCAGAAGAAGCGCTCCTACTCGGAGCCCGAGAAGATGAATGAGGTGGGCATCTCAGACGGGGAGCCGTCGCCTTTCTCCTTCCAGAAGAAAAGCATCCATTTTGTCTTCCCAGAGAACACGGTGGCTGACCGGCGCAAGATCTTTGAGAGGGACGGCAAAGCTTCCTCCACAGCCAGCTTGTCCAAGCCGGAGCTCAAGCAGCTCCAGCAGAACGCCCTGGCTGACTACATTGAGCGCAAAACGGGGCGGCGGCCGTCCTCGCAGGACATCGGGCTGCTCCGGGAGCGCTCCCACAGCTCCTACCTGCAGCTGGGTGGCCCTGACAGCCAGAGCCTTTCCTCTGCCTCCAGCATGAATTCCCTCCAGGACCAGAAACTCTACCGCCGCAGAGAGTCCATAGAGCGGATATCCAGGACAGGACGGATGTCTTCCACCCTTCCTCCTGGGCTGATGGACTACTTGGACACGAGTGGAGATGAGAAAGTGCCAGGGCGCCAGGACAGCCTGGTCACCAGCCGGCCCAAACCAGAGAGGTGCCGGGATTACAGACCCAGATCCGATCTCACCAAAGGCACTCAGACAGACCCGCTGGGCATGCAAGGCCAACCTCGCTACAGGAAGCAGGAGCAGGTCTCTGAAACATCCTGCACCACCAGGAAATCTGGGAAATCAGTCTCTGTAGAAGACTTGCTCGATAGGTACGACAATCAGCCAGTCCCTGTGCATGTACGTTCCAGGTCGTCTCCCACGGCGGATAAGAAACACCAGGTATGTGGCAATGGGACCATGTGCGCCCACAAGCGGGACTCTGGGAACCAGGGAATGTGGGCGGATGTTGGAGAACAGGCTGATGTCCAGTCATGGCTAGGACTCCATTGATGAGAGACAGGTTCAGCATATGCTGAGGCAGTTTAGTGCGCCTTAATGAAAAGATTACTGGTGGGGTTCAGCTCCCTCCTGCTGGGCTATGCCAGGGGTGTCAGGGAGGCTGGCATTTCAGTGCATATGCTGGTGTGTTCTTGCTGCTCTGCACATCCCATCTGAGGTGTCCTGTCCTTACCTGCCAGCAGCCCCAGAGAAGCACTGAACACCTTTCTGGTGGACTGTTCCACTATGGTGGTGATTTGCTGTTCTGCCTCAGCCCATTTTCCTGGTGCAAAGTAGAGGATGAGGGGCTGCTTGGAATTGCCCTGGCTCCCACTGTGCCTGACAGTGCTGGAAAGTGCTTGGCAGAGGCACTGCCAAATAACCATTATGTTTAGCCTCCAGCCCTGGAGGGAAACATCACAGAGAAAATAGAACAGGACCCTGGCCCTTCCATGTCCCCTGCTTGGTGGTTGGGAACATTGCGCTGATGTCACAAATAGAGAATTCAACTGACTCTGATGATGGTAAACAGTAGAACCAGGCTAAATTCTTAAAGAACAACTGCCCAGGCCAGCTCTTCAGCTGGCTGAAATCTGTTCAGACCTATTTAGGCAAGTGCAACTGGTCAAGCCACGTGGATTTACAGCAGTGCTGGGTCTGCTGCCCCATCCCTGTTTCCATACCAGGCTCCATTCTTCACAGAGAGAGGGAACAAACAACCAAAATGTGTGGACAGGCTCCTAGCCCCAAAATAGGCTGAATGTTTGGAGAGGCTCCCATACTTAGAGGGCAGCTGAGATCCAGCACATCTCCTTCTACTCCTGTGCTCAATTCTGGCCCAGAACAGATTATACATGAGCAACAAAGCGGTCCTGAGTCAAGTGACAGAGGAGGCTCTGGGCAGCATCTCACAAATGGGCCAAGCTCGGGTGGGGGGAAGAAGCTGCCATCCCAAACTCATTGTGTGCTTCAGTCTATACATCCTCCCTCTGCAGCCCTCAGCTCCCACACCACATCTTTAAATAGAGTGAATTAAAAAGGCAGCTTGTGAATATCAAGTGACCGGAATGCACTTCCAAAACCACCCTGTCTCATCCCACCATCAGTATTTTTCCACCCCAGCCAGGCACCAGACCCATCTGTGCCATTTTGTCATGCTTGCCCATCAGAGCAGCAACAAAACCAGACACCCAGAGAGAGAAAAATCACCAAAGTGTACTTTTCAGTGACAGGTTGGATGCCAAGCAGCCCCAATTAATTTTTTCCTAGCCCAGCTCTATCAGGCAGGAAGTACAGGGCAGTTCTTGAAATCTTCATTTCCCCCTCCGGGCTCATCTGTAATCGTTCATACATTCAGCAGCAAAACCAGAGTTTCTGCCTGTTGGAAGCCAAGTTGAGGAAGAGGGTGAACAGCACTGCAGACCTGCTCACAGAGTCTTAATTCTAGTGCTGGAGAGGGATGAGCCCTCATGGCTGCTGTTTCCCAGAGGGATTTAGCTGTAACCACCTGTGGAACCAGGATTAATTCCATATGCAGCAGGGCACTTGTGAAAATCCTGTTCTTAAATCCTAACGTGAGTTCCAGCATGTACACCAATCCATAGGGTCTCTTTGAAAGGGAAGTATATGTTCAAGTGCTTTCTTCCTTAGCTTTCTTTCTGATCCATCTCCAGTGCAAACCCACAGCTATAACCATGGGGGACAAAGCCAAACCAACAGGGTGATTTTTAAATTATTATTTATTAGGTTTCTTTTGGCTTTTTCAGATTTTTTTTTGTGGGAAATGTTTATTTCCAGTTTAGCAGCAGACTCCTCTGCCTCACTGTTCGTTTCTCAGGGCCTTGAGTACAGTGCTTAACGTTCCTTTCGGGGTGCATACAAATCACGTTGCACTGTCACTGCAGGAATTTGTTTAGAGATAGGAAGGAGTGGATAGCCATGAGGAATGACTTGCTCTCGGGCTTTGGAAGGCATTCTCATCTGTGTTTTGCTATTTTGTTTTGCTTTCTGCTCGCTGCTGATGCCATCTTGCTACCCCAGGAGCTGCTGAGAAGGGAGAGCAGCGAGTTCGGCCCCATGGTGAGGGATCCCTTCTACGTGGTCAGCGCAGGAGCCAGGTGGGTGTATGTCCATGTCCCCTCTGTCACTGCAGGGCCAGCTCTGGCCATCCCCCTGTCAGCAGCAGTTGTCATGGGTTGTCTGGAGCTGAGACCTGCACAAACACAGTTCCAGGTGTGCTGTGCCCAGCAGACTTAGGAGAAGTTGCTACAAGCTTTTTCTTTCATTACAGACATTAATTTACTATATCTTCATGTAATCTTGGAGCACATTCATGCAGCAGATTTCCACTTAGATAACTTCTAGAATGTGTTTTATCTGCTCTTGGGACTCACTTTGCTTGCTATCCTAAGTGAAGGATCCTAAAGGAAAAATAACTACATGTTGCACCCTGGCTGGTTTTATCCACCCCAGGATGCTGCCTCCCCAAAAGCGAGGGACTAAACCCAAGATGTTTCCTTGATCATGCTCATCTGGGAGGTGGCCTTTGGGCTCCCTCCCTTCATCCAAGCAGGATGTATTGCTCAGCAACAGGCAAGAGAGAAATGTTTTTAAAAATAGAAAAGTGTAAGCATAAAACTTTGCATCTTAGGACTTATGTAAGTCTCCACTTAGCCCTGGATTGTTTTGAAGTTAAGGAGAACTGAAGTTGATGGTGCTGTATTTACATTTAAATAATAAATAGATGCTTGCCCTAAGCCCCAAGTGCCCAAACAGCTAACTCCCATTACAGTAAAAGCCATCAAGAGGGACTAAAAGCATTGTTCACAAAGGAGCTCTGTTCCTCACAAACTTGCAGTAAATGCCAGCTCTCTCTGTGGTCACAGTGG
Organism: Lanius collurio; assembly: GCA_020086605.1. Classification (NCBI taxonomy): domain Eukaryota; kingdom Metazoa; phylum Chordata; class Aves; order Passeriformes; family Laniidae; genus Lanius; species Lanius collurio. Next base: position 7,028,861 of record JACBWW010000034.1, on the reverse strand, counting down.
GAGTTAACACTGCTGTCTCCAAAGGTTTCTCCATGCAGCTCTGGGTCAGGGAGTGACAGCTGGAAGCAGAGGAAGGCTCCTATTCTGGCTGATCTTACTTCTGGCCATTTTTGCCCCTAAGAACACATAAATGTTGTTTTAATCTGCCTTCAGGCACATCCTTGTAGGATTATTTAAAACACCCATTTACTTTGATTTGGAATAACTTTTTCCTGGTTTTTCCCCAAGAGAACAACGCAGCTGTTTCAGTTCCTCCTACCTCCCTTCTCCCCTAGAGATAGCATTTCATCCTGCTGCTCAATCGCTACTTGTGGCTTCCTTTTATTTTTTTCTTTCCCCAACCTATTTTCCAAGTAATGGGATTGAACACCCAGACTGAAAACAAGTTTATTGGGGCACGAAATGCAGGTTTCTCATTTTCGTGCTTCACTGCACAAAAATTATTGGTTACTAACAGTTTTAGGATGTTTGTGCAGCATAGGCATCCCTCATGCTTTGCAAGCGCATTTCTTCTGAGAGATGGGAGCTTTCTCTTCTTGCTCAGAACTGAATTTCCCCAAAGATAAAAGGATAGGAAAAATGTTTTTCCATGCATGGGCCCTTCAGGAAGGCAAGGCAGGCAATAGGAATTACGTTTCTAGGTTTCACTGGGACGCAGCTGCCCCATGTGCTGGAGAGGAGATGGGACCATCCCTACCACCTCTCATGTTCAAGGAGGAAAATGGTCAGATGGTTAAGTTAGGAAAACCTTGGTCAGCAGTCACGTGGTCCGGTCACACGTGCTCTTCCTCTGCTCCTCAGGTGTTACACAACATTGGGAACTGCTCCACCAGTTTTAGAAGTCACAGTTGCTTCCACAGTAGGAGAGATCTCTAAATTAGAGAATCAACATCTGGCATTCCCAACAAACACTGGGCATCTGAAAAGAATACACACTGCTACTGTCCAGGAACCACAGACAATACTAAGAGCAGCCTGTCTGGGAAGTTTCCCCACTCCCAGGCACAGGCTGCCAAATTCTATTCTCAGTCACGCCAGAATAAAGCCGGAACGACCCATGTCTTTGACAGAGTTTTTCTTAATTTGTACCAGTACATCTGAGAACAAATTTGGGGCCCAAGTCTCACAGATTGGCAGTGTGGGGATTATTTCACAACGCATCCCAAGAACAGAAAATGCACTGGCAGTATAGCTTTATTGTGTTTTACTGGTTTATGGTATGGCCTCGTGGTTCCAGGCCACCTTCTCTTGCATCTGCCAGTGCCATTGTTACTGCTCAGTTTGTTTTCCAGCTAAATAGCCAGACAGGCAAAAAGGTTTGGCTCTGGATTCCAAACAGGATCCTCCCTCCAAAGGCCAGATGCTGTTTCTCAGGCTCACGTGAGAACTCCCTAAAAGACCTGGCAGGAATAATTCAATTTGCTGGCTTTGCAGCCTTAACATCTGCTTGCAGTTGGAATGTGTTGGCTTTGGTGTCTGTCACACCTGCCTTTCTGAGGGAGCTCTTTCTTCTAACAGGATTCCAAGGCTGCAAGAGCTTTTTTTAATTTTCTCCATAGTCAAAATAGTGCATTTTTTGGCCACGCTTTGTTCTTGGAGACAGTTGAATCATTTTAATGGCACCTTTCCAAAAGGAGCAGATAACATTATGGAAATATTTGGCCCATAGAGTTAAAATTCTTAAGATTGCAAGCAGTTGAGAATGGAGTTTGGTGGTAGATAATGTCAAATGGTGCATCATCTTACAACAGTTGCCACTGGCCCCACCTGTAACAAACAAAATTGAAAGCAGAGCAGGAAAGGAAGACAGGCATTAGGTTTTCCTAATATTTTTTTCACTGACTTACTGCTGTGGTGCTTGCTACATGTGTGTGTGATGTAGAACACACTGAAAATGATGGGAGATGGTAAGAGGGAGTGGATCTGACTCAGGATTTCACTTCCAGTTACAAAGCACAGCTGTACCTCACCTAGACCAGCAGGCAGTGACGCTGGCCTCTGATGGGGTTGATAACTTGACCATTAAGGAAGTGCACAATAAATTTTCCTGCTCATTGATTAGTTATTAATCTTACCATGGTCTGTCTCTTGGTATTTAGGTCTTTCAGCAAGAAAGAAAGAAGCCACTCAGAGAAAATGGCATTCACAAGTTACTATCCCCATCCCCTCTGCAGCACCGAGGTTGTCACTGGGCCCACCACGCTGGCTGAGAACCACAAGCTCTCAGAACTTTCCAGGCCAGATAGCAGGACTTCTGCATTTTTCCCAGCCACAACAGAGGCAAGGAGCCACTACCCTGAGCAAAAGCAAGGCTTTAAACCCTTGTTCCTTAACCTTACTCCTCCTGGGTCTGGCCACTCTTCCCCTAATACACCCACCCAGGCTCCCTCAGACTTCCAGAGCACAGGTGACAGCCAGGCTCCGAGACAGCACCATGCCAAACAAGAGGCTGTTCCCCCTGAGGGCAGTGGGAATGCTCAGGCACAGCCTTTGGATGCTGTCCAGGACAGATCCCCTGAGACTCCCACAGAAGAGATGATGTGGAGAAGGAAAGCGGGGCTGCTGCACAGGTCCCTCCCGCCCAAAGCAGCGTGGGCTCATTCGGTCAAAGACGGCAGCTACGCAAGGGCCGTGGTGTCCCCTCCAGCAGCCGGGCCGAGGCCGTCCCAGAGGTGGCAGTCCTTGCCCACACAGAGCAGCACTTCCTCCGACCCAGAGACTCCTTCTCCCCAGGGCGTGACCCAGCTCCGGATCTCGGAGTCGGGGCTGCAGCTCACGCCCCCGCCATCGCTGCAGGACGAGGAGGACGATGAGGTGTTTGTCGCGCCTTCCCAGCCACACTTCTCCCTGCCACCGCCGTCCCGTCCTCTTCCCGAGCTGAGCTCTTGCACTTCTGCCAATGGCACTGAGGAATTCCCGCCTCCTCCCCCACCCATTGAGGGGAATGGGGCAGCTGGAGACAAATCCCCCCGGCTCCCAGAGGAGGCCAGCGTGAGGTAAGGGTGGCCTGGAGCGTGGCAGCTTGGGCAGTGCAGGGCCATATACAGTAAGATATGCAGGGCTGGGACAGATGGGGCTGATCTCAAGTGCCGTGAGACCCCCAGCTGCCGGCTGGGCAGGGTGCTTGCACATTGTCAGGGGACAGGCACACCGGGACAGACAGACAGACTCGCTGCCGGTCTGCCAAGAGCAGCCTCAAATGATGTGGCCAGAGCAGGGTCCGCCAGCAGGTGCACTGACAGGTGCTCCCCAAAACCCTGGGACAGGGGACTATGGGGGAAACACTCTTGGGCTGGTTCTCCCTGCAGATTTCAGTGCAGTTGCTTCTGACTCTCTCCAGCACAGAGCTGGAATGGCTGCTGGCTCCTTCCAGTTACTGCATTTTGAGAGACAGCTGTGAAAATCCATCATGGGTTTTTCCAAACTGTTAGTATTTCTCAGAATATATTTTAGACCTGGCACAAAATAATGCTGTTATGAAACAGTGAGCATCTGCCAAGAAATGACAATGCAAATATGTCACAGTCAGGCTGTATAGGGAAATTCTCCTGAAGGATAGGACTTTGGGCGAGATGCCCAGGTGGTTTAACTCAGCACAGCTTCCCTCACTCCCAGGGAGCTGCTCTGATATCCATCTGGGAAGAATCTGGCTGGGGCTATAGTAGTGATTGGCTTTTCCAACATGGCAAGGGCAAATGGATAGAGGCTGCTCAGGGATGGCGCTCCCAGGTGGGGAGGCGCAATGTCCCCAGCCTGCCAGCGGAAAACAAAGTGACTTGATGTTCAGTAGTTCTTTCTGTGTTGGAATCCAGCAGTGTCCAGGTTGAAGGGACAAAACAATTCTGGTGCCAGTGGGTTCATACTATAAACCCTCCATATTGGAATGAGAAGCAAGACACAAAAATAAGCGAGAGAGAAGGGAAACTCGTTTCTTGTAGGCCTTTACCTTGTAATCACAGTGGTCCTGGATGGTAGGTTTCTCTTCATCTCACAGAATGTTTCTGTCCATAGCAGCTTCAAAAGCTTTCCCAAAGCCCTGGCCGAGAGGGAGATAACAGGGTTGGGCACCAGCACCGGTGAAAATAACTGGCCCCTCTTGCCAACCCCATCAAAGAGGACTGGCTCTCCATCTGCTGTGGATCAGCAGCACCAGTCCCCTGCTTCTTCTGAAGGGCCTCAGAGCACCGAGAGACAGCCCATAACTCAGCCTGAAGGTAACCCCAGAGAGCCAGCACTGGAAAATGCCAGCCCAGACTCCAGGATAACCAGCACAGCATCCCCAGCAAAGGCAAAGAAAAAGACCCCAGAGGATATTAAGTCAGAGGCTCTAGCAAAAGAAATTATCCATAAAGACAAGTCTCTAGCTGATATCCTGGATCCAGATTCCAAAATGAAGACAACCATGGACTTGATGGAAGGAATTTTCCCCAGTGGAACCAGCTTGCTGAAGGAGAACAACATGAAGAGGAAGATGTCGCAGACACAGGGCAGCAGGACGGCAGTGGCGGACGACACGTAAGCACTGCTGGGTTGGGGCGAGGGCTGGCAGAACTCCCTGCTCCCTTGCTTCTAAGGACAACCTGTGCCACATTTGTCTGCATGTCTGTAGGTGAGAGTGAGTTTTGCAGTTCAGAGGTGTGAGGCCTGGCAAGGCATTTCCAAACAGTCTTTCCCATGAGCTGGGCTCTGTGTTTGGGCTCTGAGCTCACCTCTCTGGGCTGCGTAGAAAATGATGCTGAGCTTGGGAATAGAGCAGCAAATGAAACATCCCTGGAGATATATTTGGATTTTGCTATCTGAACCTTAGTAATCTGAAGCAGTTCGGTCCAAAGCACAGGAACAGAGATACGAAAGTAAAATCAGGATGAAAATAATGTCAGGCACAGGGATAACAAGAGGCCAAATTCTAGAAGGAGGGATCAGGGGAGCTACTTATAAGATCTGCCCAAGTCCCCCAGTGAGGGTTTTTTCAAGATGGAGACTTCCAAGAGGCAGCTGGAGGACTGTTCAGAAGTCAATTGTACTGCATGATGCCAGGTAACAGGGTAAGTCTGGCCACTTCTGGCCGAGCTGTGCTGGCTGACCATCAGCAAGGTAAATCCTGTGCAGAGCCATGTCCAGTCACCCTTAGACCCAGTGGGTGTGCTGTGCTGGGACAGCAGCTGACACACACCCCCTGATGGCAGGAATCCACCTTGTCCTGCTGGGTAATTACACTGGGAAGGTACCAAAGAGGGGATCCTGGAAAACCATGCATCTAAGCACCGGGAAAAGTCAGGCTCAGACTGAACTCTGCCTTTTTCTTCACTGTGGTGTAGGAGGGCGGAAAAGGAAGCTCCTGTCACTCTGGTCACCTGTCCTGCTTACTACAGTGTTTCAGCACCCAAAGCAGAACTGCTGAATAAAATCAAGGACTTGCCAGAAGAAGTAAGTGAAGAAGAGGAGCTGCTGGACATCAATGAGAAAAAGGTAAATTCAGCACACAGCACTGTTTGCTGCTCACATTCTTGAAATAATAATAATAAGCCCTAAAGTGAAGTGCATTTCTATTTGATGTCAACTTTTGGCAGCACCCAAAATTGCGTGGGAGCAATTAGGCCGCCTGTGAAGCTTCGTTAGAGTGACCCAAATTGTATAAGAGAGTTAATCTGAATTACTCACTGCAAATTGAGTACCAGTCTTTCACCATCCTGAGGCAGGCCTGGATCATGCCAAATGCAGGGTGTACCGACTGTCAGGAGCAGTCCCTGTTCTGCAGCAAGGAAGGAAAAGGGAGAGCTGAAGCAATTTGTGCAAGGCCAGCTTCGATTGGAAACAAGAACAGAGTCCAGCTAGTGACCACACTGAGTGCAGGAAATTTTTTCCCAGGATTGTCCTCTTCAATTTGAGGTCAATTTACCCATATCACCTGCTGTCTGCACTCACTGCATCCAAAGAAACACTGGAAGGACACATTTTCCTCTCTTGCCTCTTGAGGCTACATTGCACTGCAGAATGGCCCCTGCTGCTCTTGCTGGAGGCATCCATGCTCTGCTTCCAGGGCTTTTGCAGGGCCTTCTAATTTGCCCCTGTGGTTGTCTCACGTTAGTTACCTGGTAATTACAGACATGCTGCTTAGCTCCTAGGGGGGCCACAGGCAGGTGTTTGTGGCCTCCCTTACACACCTCCTACCTTCCTGACAAAAGCAGCCATGCCTGCCTGTAAGTGTAAACCATCCCATGGACAGAGTAGCACAGCCCAGATTTCATTTTCTGTTAACCACCTCTTCTTTCTGTGGCCCTACACAGATTCTGGGTGGATCACTAATCGAAAGCATTTGCCCAAGGCTTTTGCCTGCTGCTTTCATCATCTGGCCCAAGCCACTGGTTGTGGAGCACTCAGCTCCAAAGAGAATGGCAGCTCCTGCCACATCCATAGCATTCCTTGGAAGGCAAGTCCCAGGCCTCACAGGTTACATTTGCGTGGAAAGACAGAAATAGATGGGAATGATTAGGCCCAGACAGCACGATCTGGCCTGCTTGCTCGTGGTCTGTGTACAGGAACATTTGCACAGGGGTTACCTGAGAGGGCAGCTCCTCTGGGAGGTCATTTGGATAAACCTCGTTTCCACTGTAAGTATGCAAAGGAGCTCTGTTGGCTGGCATTTGGGATCGCAGGAGAGTCGCTGATTGATGAACACAAATGTAAGTCACAGGCCCCTCCAGCTCCCAGGCCTTCAGAGCAAAGGTACCTCGCTCCCAGGAACCCCGTAGCCTCCTGCCACAGTTGGAGGACAAATCTCCTGAAGTAGGAAGGAACAGCTCCCAGTTCCCAGCAGCTCCATCTGCCTGGAAAATTGCCGAGGTTAATGCCAGACTTTGAGACCACTCCATGGAGTCCTGCCATAGAGATTTCCCCATGGCAGTGTAGTCATTGAACATGGATCCTTCCTTTTGCTCATCAGCATTTGGTCCAGCAATCAGCTGGAGAGAATCTTTCTTTGGAAAGGGGCATTAGCATCATAGTCCCAGGGAAGGGCAAAGGCTAGGTTTTGTCTCTGGGTACTACTGAGGGAAGAATGCCCATAAAGGAGTTTTGGTTGACCCTTAGAAGGTGGGATTTAGTGCCACCTTTGCTCCCTCTCCCCTGAACTACTCTGCTAGCCAACTGAGGTCATTCCAGCGAGGAGATGTTTGTTTTCAGGGAATATTACTGGTCTTTTGCTCAGCCTTTGCATGTGTGTGGCAGCTGAGAGCAGGCTCTAGTGCAGCCATAGAACAATGCACGCCAAGTGTTCCCTCTAGTGGTGCCTGGCCATACAGTGCCGTGTGCTCCCCGCTGCCAAAGCAGTCTGGGAACCCCACTGCCAGGCCACCCATCCTGACTGGTGTTTGAAAATCCTTCCTCCTCTGAAGCAGACTGCCTCCTGCCTGGAATGACACTCAGTTGTGATGGAAAGAGGACTTTGAGAGAATATTTTTCAGGCCACCTTGTGAGTGACTGGTTTCATCCTGCAATGTTTGTGTGCAGAGGAGGTGAACACACAGGTGTTTGTCCCTCAGCAGTGCATGAATGGGAGACACTGAAAATCCCCACCCCTTGTATGGAGAGCTTCTCCTTGCTGTGCTCTCAGTTCCAAGTAAATGGAAGCAAGAATTGCAAGCCCCAGGCCAGAGACTTGCTTTTGCATATGTGTTTCCACAAAATCCAAACAGAACTCAGGATCTGCAGCACATGTGTAGCAATGCTGTTCCTGGAGTAACCAAACCCCGGGGGCCTCCTTTTCTTTGGCAGGGAAATAGGTGTCAGTGTTTTTTGCAAAAGGGGTGTGTGCTCTGTGTTCAGACACTGAGTAAATCCAGAGCATCTTTGGTGTAGACTCTTCCTTGATGCCTCTGTGTGCGAGGCACTTGTTTGGTGCAGTTCAAGGCATTTCAGGCTGTGGCAGGGCATGGAGAACACATTGGGGATGTGGCTGCAGCTCTTCTCAGAGGTTTTGAACAACATTCAGCTGTGGGTAGCTGGGTATCAGAATATGGTACACCAAATTAAAGATCTCTTTTATAAACCTTCACTGAACAAATATATCCTTGTGCAACCTGATGGGCTACTTGGGTTGTCTCCACGGTGGGGAATTTCAGCATTTTCTCTGTTTCCTCTGTAATGTCTTCTTTGTCAGCCATTACTGACCTGACCCTGCTCCTCAGGAACTGCAGCCATATCTTGTCATCACTCATATGAGCAGGGTGGTGCTGGTAACAACCAGTATGGCAATATTTCCCCTCCAACAGGCTGAGCTCATCGGGAGCTTGACCCACAAACTGGAAATCCTGAAGGAAGCCAAGGAGGGCCTGCTCGCAGACATTAAGATGAATAATGCTCTCGGAGAGGAGGTGGAGCTGTTGATCAGCACGCTGTGCAAACCCAACGAGTTTGACAAGTACAAGATGTTCATTGGTGATCTGGATAAGGTGGTGAACCTCCTGCTCTCCCTCTCGGGACGCCTGGCCCGCGTGGAGAACGTCCTGAGCAGCCTGGGGGACAATGCCAACAGCGAGGAGCGGGTACGTATTGGCACAGCCCTGGCCTGCTCGGGGTCTGGGGCAGCAGCCACCACCACCACAGCCTTACAATGTCCTCCAGGGGCTGCCAGGAGGGCGGCACAGGGCTCTTGGTGCTTATGGAGGAACAGTATGTTGTCCCTGGGAATCTTGATCCCCGTGTGTATAAATGGCTGATGGCCTGCAGCTTTTTTCTGGGCACAGAGCAGCTTTGTTGGGGACAGCCACATTTTAACACTCTTGGGGTGGTTTTGAAACCAGATTTTCCTGGTAGCTGTTGCTTTCAAGTGAGGTTTCCTGACTTTACTGGAGCACTTTCTGCCTCCCATTGGCAAGGATGTTCAGAGTCCAGTTCAGCAGGGTTCATATTCACTCCGTAATGAGGAATTCACCCTCCTCTGCCAGGCTTTTGACTGCACATCTGGGAGCTTAGCAGCTATCTCCGGAGGTGGCAGGCGTGGTGCTGGGAGGAGGTAAAGGGGGGATCAGGGAGTGTGGTGCTGCTGGTACTGAAGGGCTCTCTCTGGTGCGCAGAGTTCACTGAACGAGAAGCGGAAGCTGCTGGCTGGCCAGCACGAAGACGCCCGGGAGCTAAAGGAAAACCTTGACCGTCGGGAACGGGTGGTCTTGGACATCCTGGGTAACTACCTGTCTGAGGAGCAGCTCCAGGACTACCAGCACTTTGTGAAGATGAAGTCTGCACTCCTCATAGAGCAGCGAGAGCTCGACGACAAAATCAAACTGGGCCAGGAGCAGCTCAAGTGCCTGATGGAAAGTCTCCCCCCAGACTTCACGCCCAGGGATGCAGCAGCAGCAGCTGTTTTAGCTGCAGCACTTGCTACCTCCTCTGGAGTCGGTGGTAAAACACCTCCAGCAGCCTCTTCCTCACTCTAACGTGCCCCAGGTGGAGCTGGGGTACAGCCCTGCCCCAGTCCCTTTAATCCCAGTACTTGGCAGATGGTTCTCTTCAAAGACAATGGACAGAGACAGGTCTAAACTAAGATTTTAATGAAGGAAAAAAATAGCAATAATAAAGGTTTTATTTTCCTTTCCTTCCACCTCTGCTTCCTGGAAACTTAAATCAATGTGCAGGGAAATCTCCTCCTGCCAGAGATGAGGAAGAATCTCACAGGAATTAAACACATGACCTTTAATAAAAAACATGACCTCTTCTCTTCCCTCCCTTTTCTGCCTACCTGGCACCTCATTAAATAATGAAGGATCTAAGAATGAAGCCTTAAAAATAAAACCAACCCATTTTACTGAACATTATTGATATTTATATTTTTTAAAGAACAAGACAGAATGTGTAAGTTTTTGTACATATTCTAATCAGTTACTTGATTCTACTTTGTTCTGTATGTAGAAAAGACATTTAATTTTGTATTTTGTGAAGACCTTAACAAAAAGAGGGAACCCCAAAGATAGTCATGCAGTAGCTTGAAACATCTCATCGTGGTTTTGTTGCTGTTGTTGTGGTTGTTTTTTAATATAATAAAGGGCTACAAGAAGCAGCTTCACCCTGTTTCAACACATGCTAAAGATACCATTAAGTGGCCTTACAAAGGAGATTTTGGCCACGAAAATACAAATTTTTCCTCTTCTGTATCCTGTGATCCTGCAGTCTGCAGTTCAAACATCTTTCATGGAAACCTGCATCTCAGGAGTCCAAGCTAGCATGAAGCAAAGAATTCACTGCAGGAATGTGGGGGAAGATTCTGTCTTTATTTTGAATACTCATAACTTTGGTCTGTGTTTCTGTGGCAGCCTGAAAGATTTCCCTGAGGTGTGACAGGGATCTCTACTGACATGATTTATAGGCCTGGGTTTGAGTAGAGTTTCAGGGAAACAGTGGGGGGAGCTGTTTCAATCCAATCAATACATTTTATCTGCCCTGAAAAAAAAAATCCTACCCACTGCTGCAGCTTAGTTTATTAGATTTAAAAATAGTTTTAATTGAAATTCAGATTTTTTTTTTCAACCACCCTTCCTTCTTACACTTACCAAAACAGCTCACAAAGACATGGTAGATCTGGGAGGTGTTCATGCATTTTCCATTTAGTGAGTTCTTTCCTGAAAAATACAAGTCCTGCTGTTTATCCCTGGGTCAGGAAGAGGCTCCATCCAAACAGGATCTGCCTGTTTGCTCCAGGAGCCCACATGTCTTAAGGGGGAGCACCCCCAGCAAGTTTGGGGTGGATGAGGCAAGTCCTGTGCGTGCTCCCACAGTACACAGAAACATCAGCTAACGAGGCAGGTGACAGTCACTGATGTTTTTATAACAGTTTATATTTTCAGGTGAGAAATGAGTTAAAGCCCCTGTTTCTGTGGTAAGTGCAGAAGAACTCTCTTTGCACAGTTTTGTTCAAAAATTGCCCCCCTAACTGCAAAGTTTACTGAGTTCGGTAGAAGCACACTTTGATATGTATTTAAAGGTAAGTAAACATCAGCCAAGCCTGAAGATTTACTTCTCAGGCAAAAAGATGTACTTCTTTTACCTCTGGCAAAAAGGAGAGTGCATTCATTGCTCTTCATCTTTTCTCTTGTGGCTATGAAACTTGAGGATAATGGAAACCCAGAATTTCCTACACTGATTATATGATTTCATGGGACAGGAATACCAGGGATAGAATTTTACCCTTATTGTCCAGTCCTTGTAAACTTTCTGACACAAGTCTGCATTTTGGTTCTGGCTACATGGGATTTTTAGATCTGAACCTGTTTTGCAGTGGCTGCAGTGGAGAAAGTCAGTACCCCAGATAGAGTGAGCACGATCTGCTGTGCTACCCCTTCACCAAAACGCATCTCAGAGAAGGGGTTTCCAGCAGCCTGGCAATTTTTGCTAAAAATGAGCCTTATTTTTATAAGAGAAACATCTCTTTGGGATATTGGAGAGGAATGCCCTACATCCCACCCTGACACAGGGATGCCAGCATGGCCTGTTTGCCAGCCTGGGTGGCCTCTGTCTGTTGGTGACAATGGGTATGACTCCTTCCCAAGTCAGTTACAGTACCTGGGTTGAGCACCTTCTCCAGAGCTGCCTCCAGGTATGGACTGTTGAAGGATCATTTGACAACCACCTTCAGCTTCCCACAGGCACAGTGGGAAAGCACCGATCTCCTTCTGGTAGCTTGAGGGAGACCCTGATAAGGACAAAGCAGTTACATTTCTGTCATGTGGTGCCAGCTCCAAGTAAAATCTCCTTGTACAAAACCAATTTCATTATGTTACATTTGTACCTTGGTTAGAATTACCCTTTTTCCTGGGTCAGCATCCCTTAAATTATTATGTCCAGTCAAAGCAGGCCAGCTCTCAGTAAGGCCTCACGTGCTTTTAGCAACATGAATGTGATACAAGCGCCAGGAAAACCTAGTCATCCAACTTTAAACTGGCCTTTTTTTATCAGAGCCCTTGGGCAATTGACAGTCACAAGGAATTCACATCAGATGCTTTCCTCAAGAGTAAATCTAGTAAAGAATGTTTACATACCAGGGTCTGTTGGTTGTAAGTTTGCACACAAGATCTTTTATGAAGTTTACCTATAAAATTGGTCAAACCCAGAGCACCACGAGAGTTTATGTGTCAGTTTATCCACCACCTTTACACCTCAGCTGCTGTTGAGAATGTTTAGGCTGGTAATTAAGAGAAGCAAGTAAAGCAAACTGGATAACATTCCATATTCGCTCCACATAAATACCGTCCTTTGCAAAACAGGGAACAGAGTGAGCTTTTCATCAGAGAGCCCCTGCTTTAAATCAGTGTGAGCAAACTGAGGCACACCCAGAGACCCCATCGCAGGTTTCTCTGTGCCTCATTCAACCATCCTCCGAGCCAGTGTTTACATAAGAGCTGTTTATCCCTTTCTACCTCTCCAGAGGGGATGTGTCCCAACCGTGGCACAGTGTTATGGCTTGGCTGTGTTCCCACAGGAGTGCTGCTCGTGCCTTTGTGCACCAACAGTGGTGCGCAGCTGTGGTGTGTTACTGGGTTTTTCTATCCATGTGTTACTGAACAATCAGCCTTTGTGTTGTACAACTGGATGTGTGTCTGTGGCCAGCCTTTGTGCAGCTTGGTGTGCCTGAGTGCCAAAAAATCCTTTTGCAAAAATCTGCTTTCTTCTTGCCTGTTTCAAGATGTCAGGGGGATGGAGCCAGCCAGGCTGAGCACCCTCAGACAAACTTAAGAGGGGTGTCAGTATGGCTCTGCCTGCTTTGGGATTAGGAAAAAGGACTCATTTTCCCCTACACCATATAGGAAACAGGGCACATGTGAGCCAGGCAGCTTTTTCTTCTGTGGTTTGCAGCCTGAGGCCATGGCCTTCTGCTAGGGCTGCAATGAGAAGCAGAGGGACTTCAAATGAAAAAATCCAGCCATACTTTTAAAAATCTTGTTCATTTTAGCACTAAATGAACTTACAGAACTGAAATGCAAAAGGGAAAAAAAACCCAAGGACATAATTCAGCTGAGGAGGGTAGGAGCTGGTGAAAGTGTGATGGAATACTGGGGAAACTGCTCATGAGGTGCTGGTGCTTTTACTGAGGTAAAATAAAATTGTGGTTTAAAATAAAGCAAAAACAACCCACACACAAGAAAAGAAACAAGACTCAGGGTAGCTTAGAAAGAATGAAATTGAAATAGGAGAAGCCATGGCAGGTGGTTTGGGGAGAGAAAGGGGGCCCTGAGCAGAAGTTTCTCGTGGCTCTTCCCAACAAAAATTTGGCGGGAACCATTTATACCTCACAAAGGGCCCCTCCTTCGCCATCTTAGGGGGCAGCTGAGGGGAGCCCTGTTGGTGAGGGGCCCGGACACCCAGCCCTCACCTACATCTCCAAAAATTTCTAAAAACCTCCAAAAACCAGAGCCAAGCTCACTGCCCACCCCTCCTGCTGTGTTTTTATGGCAAACACCTGTGTGGCAATCAGGGCTAATGAGGGCCAGCTGGGCTGGGGGCAGTCGGACAGGAGTCCATACCTGAGGCGGCGCAGGAGGATGCACACCTCAGCCTGAAGCCTCCTGAGAAAAGGTGAGTAAAGCTACATTTCTACGCGGGTTTTTTCTCTTCCTGGGGCAGACTGGCAGCATGTAGCTGAATTGGGGGTTTAAGGGGGGAAAACATGCCGGTTTGTTGGAAAGCAGGAGTGTCGGGTGTTTGGTTTCTAAAAGGAGGGAGCGTGCTGGCCTGTGAGGACGGGAGGGTGCCCACACGATGGGGCTTTCAGCATGACGGGACTTGCCCTCATTCCTCAGCTCCTGCCCACAGCCTGGACAGGATAGGTACAGGGTCTGTACTCATCTGACCCCAAGGCTATCCTAACCCAGCAGCATCCAGTGCCCAGACCTCCATCACACCTCGGGAAAGGGGAATGGTGCGTTTATGGTTTCCCATGTGCTGCCCCAGAACAGTTAATAGGTAACGCAGCACAAGGTTTGAGGCTGACTTGCCGAAGCGAATGGTAAACTTCCCTTTGGTATGCAAATGTTGGAAATGGGGCTGAGGGAGTGGGAGGGGAGGAACATGGCAGTCACCTCTCGCAGTGTTACTTTGGATTTGGGTTGTTGATTAGTTTCATATGTGTATCGTTTGGAAGAAATTGTCAGGCCATGTTTGGTTTGTAAAGTGCATGGGAGGCGGCCCCGCTGGCTTCACATGTCTCACCAGAACCCGGGCTGCCCCTCAGCTTCCCTAGCGCACAATTTCTGGTTGCAGTGTCCTCGGACTGTCTTTGGAGGCTGTGACAATCAGTGTCACACACAGGCTCGTGTGGCCACAGCCGCTTGGGTGGCCTATTTCTGTCGAGTGAAGTTAATGTGAACTGCTCAGGGAGAGGTTATTTTCTGAGAAGACAAAGCTGCTGGTCTGTCTTAGCCCTCACTGCTCTTCTAAGTCCTGCATGAGATCTTAATTCCTGTCCAATTTATTGCGTCCAAACTCGTCTTTTTTTACAATTGGTTATTTGTTCTCATCTTCCAAGGTGTGAGGTGAAAGCACATATCACTTAATCTGTGTTGATAAAATAGTTTAGGTTAGAAAAAACCCTTAAGGTTCAATGTAGCTGTTAACCTAAGCCACTAAAGCCACCACTGTGCCTCCAAAGCCACATCTCCACCTTTTCTAAATACCTGCAGGCATGGTGACTCCACCACTTTCCCTGGGCAGCCTGTTCCACTGAAGAAATTTCTCCTCTCACCCAATTACATGTCCATGTTACACCACACCTCAGAGCTGTTTTGTAGGGGGTTTTGAGGTCCCATTTTCCCTCACCCTGGTGCTGTAAAGAAATAAAATGGTAACTGCCCACTGCGTGGCATTTAAATTCAAAGAAGAAAGAAAACCTGCATCCTTTGGCTATATTGTGGTGCTTTTTGCTTCTCTCTACAGCAAGAAGGACTCAGGGTTCTCCCAGAAATCTTGACATGAGTTCCCTATATGGTTCAGGAGAGCACACTTGGCAGGGACAAGCGTAACTTTCCCATTTACTGTGACCCTCTCCTCTGTAGCAGGCCATGGAGTTCTGGCTTTCCCGATGGCTCCAGCAGGAGACAAAGCCTTGTCACCACTCCAGGAGCCAGCCAGGGCACTCTGCATTTACTGGTGTCACTTAGAGGAACAGAATTATTTATAGCTCTTGGACAGGGGAGAAAAGACTCAGGCAGCAGGAAATGCTGGCAAAGGGATGCTTCCTTCCTACCCTTTCTCCTGTTTTGTGGTCTCCTGAGTGGTAACTGCCAGTGCTAAAAAGCAGGATAAAGCTAATTCATTCTTGTGGAAAGTCCAGGAGGGGGGTAGTCCCCGGGAAGGTGCTGTTTGTACCCTGAACACTGCAGTCAGGAACACTTGTGGCTAACCTACCTGGCAATCAGGACTGCCAGCTTAAGGGCAAAAAAATGGGATTAGCTTTATTCTTGTCAGTTTGAGATACACAGACCTCACCTGACCAGGGCAGCTTGGAACAGAGACACACAAGGAGAGCTGTAAGCTCGCCCGTGTCCCTGCTACATCAGGGCCTTGTACTTCCTCAGTGTCACACACCTGATTGAACTTACCTTCAGCCAGGTAATGTGACAGAGAGGGAAAACAAGACAATCAGTGTTCTCTTTTCCCCAACTCCCCACCCCAAATACCCTGCAAAACACAAAAATCCCAAGGCTTACTTGACAAAGCAAAGCACCAGCAAGACTTGTCTCATCCTTTCCCCTGATAAACACACCTGAGCCTCTATACACGTAGCCTCCCATCCCATAAATGGTGCAGTAGATGTTGGACAGGAATGAAACCCTCTGTTATCCGTGCCCCTGTCCTGCAGCTCAGCCAGGCTCTGGCTGTCTCCCCTGAGGCTGCCCCGCTCTGAGCAGCTGCTGCAGTGCAGGGTGGGACAGTGTTGCTGACATGAAGGCAGCCGGTCAGCCTCTCCATAAAAAGCCTGGGATGGCTGAAATACTCCTCAGAGTGGTACTGCCCTGCCCAAGCAGCTGGCCCAGCTGCTCAAGGAGCAGCATGCCTAGATTAGCTAACAGGGATCACATTCCAGCACCAGAGCATTTGGCTAAGAAGGCCTCACCTGCACAGGCTCTTACTGACTGAGCCACATAGCAGGCAGCAGTCACACAGCCAGCCTGTCCAGGCTCTCAGTTCCTCACAGCATGCAGGACTTCCTTACTTTCCATCAGGTCCTCAAATGCCACAGCAGTCCCTGCTCCAGCCCTGTCTTGGGTCAGCATGACCAGCAGGCTGTGAGGAAAGAGCAGTAGCAGACACACTCCAAGGCATTGCATAAGCAAAGAGGTTGTAAGCAGAAGGGACTCTTCACTAAGCTGTTCTTCCTTCTTTGTCTGCCTAATTGCACGTAACTGTGTCCAGTGCACTCAGGATTAAACGCCCTGGTAACTTTGTTGGATACAGCCCTTTAGCAGGGAAGCTAAAGGGCTTCAGACACTGCCCCCCAGGCTGCCACAGGGTTTGTTACCCCTAGCTGACATGGTGCTCAGCCCCTGACATCATGGTACCTCATCCTCTGTCTCTGGCCATGTCAACACCTCAAGACAGAGCAGCAGGGACAACCTGCATTCTCTCAAGACCTCACTCCTAAGCTTTCTGTCAGGCTTCACCTTTCTCTTCACGTTATCTTCCCAGCAAGTGCAGGTAGCCCAGCCTGCTTGCTCTTCCCTGCTCCTCAGGTACACCAGTGCCAGCCTGCAATGCATGCAACTGCTGAGCACGTTCTGGGAAAGCAAAGCTCTTGGCAAGAGCACGAGCCGTGCCCTGTGTTCCCTGTCAGTCCCCCAATCCCAGCAGGGTGCAGCATTTTGTGGTCAGAGATGGTGCAATGAAGACCCAACATCCACTTGTTCCTGGCTCAGACTAGTCCTACACTTCAGAAACCAGACAGGGAGCACTCACTGCAGCCAGCAGGGTGAATGGAGCAACAGTCAGTCATGCTTTGCCTGGCTCGTGTCTCAGTACCAGCTGCAAGGCTGCAGGAGGGAAATGGCTGGATACACATCCCCTCCTTGGCCACCCCCTGTAGCACGCACAGAAGCAAGCAGATTAGAGCAGGAAACAGCAGAGGAAGCAGCCATTGCAAGTTTGGGTTTATTTCACTAGACAGGGGGCAGAAAACAAAACAAACCAAGCAATAGTTGTTAGCTGAACTTAATGGCTTTGACTTTGAAGTCACCCTCCACAGCCAGGTATTCAATTTTGTCCATGCCCAGCCGATTTGGGAACTTGAACTCTGCCTCAGGCAGCTTCACCGTTGCCTCGGTTTCATCGAAGGAGATGCACATCTGTAGAGAGCCACAAGAAGGAAGGAATGAAGGCTGACACCTCACAGCTCCTAGGCTTTGATCACTCCCCACCACCTCCAATCTGGGTGCAGGACAGGCGAGGTGGCTGCTGTGCCAAGGCTGTGCTCAGCAGCTCAGTCTCCTCCTCGCCTGGCAGAGGCCTGGAAGGCAGGAAGCTTCTGCAACTGTGGGATGAGACCCAGTGTGAGTCTCACCTCAGTGCTGTTACTGCACCAAGGTGCTCAGCTTCCAACAGGAGGCCCAAGCAGGGCACTCAACACATCCAAGCTGCTGGGCACTGACTTGGCTTTAGCTGCCAGACTCTTCCCCTGTGGCTCATTCCCCTTTCCATGCCTGCTCCTTCTGCACCACAGAGGCACGGGGCAGCATTAAAAAGCTGTGCCCTTGGCCCCTCAGTGCCAGGGCTTGTACACACCCCTGGGGCCTCACCTCAATCTTGTCACCATGCTGGAAGGGAAAGTCAGCCTTCCTGTCCTCCTCCCCCCACGTGCCATCCTCCTTGGAATTGCACACGATGGTGTTGACATCCCCGTGACAGTCAAAGCGAGGGTTGAAATGCAGCATGAGGGTGTTGCTGTCCTTCCCGACATTGACAGCAAACCTGGGGAAACAGAGCCAGTGCAAAGGGGGTGCCTGTGCAGCAGCTCCAGCTGCCAGTGCTGACAGGCTGAACACAGCAGGAGCTCAAGCTTCCCCCAGTGCCACATCAATCCATTTGCCACCTCACTCACCCTTTGGCATCAGATTGGATCTTCCCTTTGACCTTGATGCACTCACCAGGCTCAACGTCCAGCTGAGTTACAACCAGTCCCTGCAGGGCCAAACCACAGGAGTTAGTTTAGCCCAAGGCAAGGCTTCCAGTCCTGCTTGGGCCAGGGCACAGAGCAGCTCTGGTAGACCCAAACATGAGCTCTGTGCTAGAAAAAGGGTTGAGTCAGGCCAGCTGCCTGTCCCGGTGGTCACTGGGGTCTCCCACTCCCCTAAGCAGCATAAGGTGACAAGGAAGTGTGGTGGGTTGGCCCTGGCTGGATGCCAGGTACCCACCAAAGCCACTCTGTCACAACTGGATGGGGTAACGGAAATATAACAAAAGGCTCATGAGTTGAAACAAAGACAGGGAGATGTCACTCGCTGATTACTGTCACAGGCAAAACAAAGTCAACTTGAGAAAATTAATTGAATTTATTGCCAATTAAAATCAGCGCAGGATAATGAGAAGTAAAATAAGCTTTAAAAATGCCTTCTCCCCACTCCCTCCTTCTTTCCCAGGCTCTGTCTCCTCCCCCTCAGTGGTGCAAGGAGACAGGGAATGGGTGTTATGGTCAGTTCATCACAGGGGGTTTCCACCACTGCTGAAGCAGAGGAGTCTCAGTGTGGGGTCCCTCCCGCAGGAGGCAGTCCTCCATGGGAACTACAGCCCTTTGCTAACTGCTCCAACATGGATCCCTTTCCGCAGGCTCACAGCCTTCTTCAGGCATCCTCCTGCTCCAGCACAGGGTCCTCCATGGGCTCCAGGTGGATTTCTGCATCCCTGTTGATATCCATGGGCTGCAGAGGGACAGCTGCCTCACCATGGCCTTCACCACAGGGTGTTATCACAGAGGCATTCCTGCCATTGCTGATAGGCACAGCCTTGGCCAGCACTGTGTCCATCCTGGAGCCTGCTGACCTTGGACATGGGGGCTGCTTCTGGCAGCTTCTCACAGAAGCTGCCCTGGTAGCCCCCTCTGCTACCAAAACCTGGCCACACAAGCCCAGTGCAGTAGGTGATTCACCAGCTGCTACAGGAGCAGTGTCACTGAGCTCCACTTAACTGAGTGCCAAGCCAGGTAGGCAGGTTGGTTGCACATTAGTTTGCTTGGGCACTGCCCCCCAGCCCCCTCATGCTGTCCTTCCCCTCGTGCCTGCTCCCTGCTCTGCCCACACACAGACTGCCGAGGTCAGGGTTGCTCGAGTCACTAAACTGCTCATCCCCACGGCACCAACTCTGGCTCTGGAATGCAGCCTCTCCGCCCAGGGGGCTCTTTCGAGGAAAGGAAAGCTGCGGGGGCAGGGGTGGGTTAGAATACACTGCCTGCCTGCTTTCTTCTCCTGTTGCATTAAGAGTTAACCCAATCCCGTACCCAAAAGGCATTTTTCCAGCAGAAAAATACACATATTAAGCGAAAAAAGTATAAAGGGTCTTGAAACTGTAGAGCTGCAAATGGACCAAAACCTTTAGAGTACTTGAGAATATAAACATTCCTCAGCTTCCCCACTTAGATAACACGCTAAAGAAGAGAAGAAATACGGCTGGTCAACACTAACTATTCCTCCCACAGCCATCTATTAGCCTTGCATTTCCTCCCAGCTAATCCTTTTTCTCCTCCTACCTCTGGCACCAGGCCCAAAACCCACAGGCAGCCCAGCCTTAGTCCCAGTCCTGGTTGGCACACCACCCCGGCTCGCAGGCGGCACTCACTTTCTCCATGCTGCAGACACCGGCCCCAGCAGGCAGAACACCCCCGAGCCCCTTCTCCACAGCACGGAGTGACGCAGCGCAGAGCTCCGGCAGCTGAACTCGCTCGGGCAGGACCATCACATGATTGGAGGGGAGGGCGAAGAAGGGGATTGATCAATCGCAGTTGTCAGGGCCGGAGTTTCCCAGCCATTTACAGGGGGCAGCGGGAGATCTCTATTGATACTGTTCTTTGCGGGCAGTTTGTGTATGATTGTAAGAACCAGTGATTGTTTGCTTTGCGTGATCCTAGAAATCCTCACTGTAAGATCTCCGAGCTGCTATGCAGCGTCTGTTGGCTCCGATCCCAGGAGCCGGTGTGGCTCTGTGCTAGGAGCGAGGTGGCTGCTTTTTGTTCGGCGATCTGTGTCTAAAATCAGGGTTGGGAGTCCTCGTGTTACTGCTGCAAAGTGGTTGCCTCTGTGCATAGGGGTCTATGTTCTCGCCCAGCCCAGCCTCGTGCCTGCAAGGAGCCTGGATTGGCGGGAGACCCCGGCTACAAATCCTCTCTGCTTGCAGTTAAATGAAAGCCAAGGGTTTGGTACAGCCCACGTCGGCTTTTGAAAAGTGTCTAAAAGGTTGAGGGTGGTGGTGTGGGGCTCTAAGTAGATGTGAGAATTCAGGCTTTTGAAAAGTAGCACGATCTCGCTGGTTCCATTCCAGTTGCAAAAGGCTCCAGAGGGAAAAGAGAAATGCTTTGTTAGGGGAGGAAGAGGCCAGGCAGGGCTGTATGCAGCCGGCAGGACGGGAGAGGAGGCTGCTATCCCAGAGAGTGCCCAGCGCCTGCTATTCCCCTTCCCTGTGCCCCCGCCTAGCACTGAGCATGACTGCCCCGAGGGTCTTCGCAAGGCGGGGAGGTGAAGTTGGAGCGGCTGCAGTGCTTTGTGAGGCTGTGTCACTGGATCGGCTTGAACCTTTGCTGTAGCAGGGTCCTCGGGCCTCTGTGCCTCAGTTTCCCTCATGCCTGAAGTGACGCTAATGACACGCAGCTTCCCAATCCTGCCTGTAGACCTGCAGTGAGAGCTGCTGTATAAGCGCAGTGTGCTGCTGGCTGGCTGAGCCGTGGCCGGCCTGCGAGGTACCTGTCTGCAGGTCACGTTTGGAAGGGCTGCACAGGGCATCTCACAACACAGTGCAGGAATTTATGGCTGAGTTGTGGTGGGAAACACGCTGCCCTGCAGGAGGCTGCTGGAACTTCATTAGAGCTGTTACAGGAACAGCATCCTGGCTCCTGATGCCATCCTTTGCCCCAGATATCCCCCACACCCATTTCAGAACATTCCCGTGGCGTTTCAGCAAAGCTGAGCTGCGTTTGAACTAAAAAGTCACAAGCTCGGATTGCAGCCCTGTGACTGGGGTGCATAAAAGAGGGCAAAATGCTGACTGAAAGCGCTGTAGGGAAAATCCCGCACAGGCTCTCACCTCCAGCTAACTCCCTGGCCATCCTATGCACACATGGGAGCCATACTGAGGTCAGGAGTTGACTGTGGGAGCAGAGCTGGGGCGGGTAGCCAATGCCACTGAGAGCAGGCGCCCTCCACGGAGAGTCTGGAAAAATCCCAACTAATTCCACCTTAAGTTAGCCCCGTTCTCCAGCAATGTTAGCCGGGATCACGTGTTAGAGACAGGCTTTAGGCGCCTGCTCTCCGCGCCTGAGTTACTGTGCAGTTGTTCCCCTGGTCGCTGGCATGTGTGAGGGGTTGAGCAAATTCTGCTTGGCCAGGTGGGTTTGTGTATTTGTTTTCTGTTCAGCTCTGTGAAATCCCTGGAGATTTCTCTCCTCCTTTCAGTGCTAGGCCCTCTGACTCCTGAAATGCACTTTTCATGTGAGCTGCTCTTCTGGCCTGAAGTTTCCTCCTCTGACCCTTCAGACAGTGAATTACCTTTCTAACCACAGATGGAGACTGCGCCATTTGTTTTCCTTGAGTGCTCTGCACTGGCAGCCTGGTTGGTTTAGGAGCAAAGCACTCCTTGATGTGAGCCCTGTGAAATCAGCAAAGTGTTTATTCTGAAGCAACAATGCTGAGTTGCCCCACTGTCCTGCATTTTTCCTAGGGATTACGTGTGAGAGAAGTAGGGGATGCAGTGGGTGTCCTACCCTTTCAGAGGGCTGGTAAAGGAAGGCAGGCTGCAAAGCAAGGCCACACTGGCCAATCCCACCCCATCAGGGATGATCCCAGCCTCCCTGCACAGCGTGAGGCAAAGTACACCTTGCACCTCCCACAGTCGATGCACACACAGCAGGCAGGCAGAGGATTAGGGTGTGTTTCAAAGGTCTGGGGGAGGAAGGGAGAGGCACTGCCCTATGCAAACCATTCTCACACCCCAGGTCCAGCAGGGGATGTTCTGAGAGGAAACCCTGGGCAGAAGAGCCCAAGTGAGCCTTACCTGGGTTGTTCCAAGGGACTGCAGTAAGTACAGGCCCTCAGAGACAGTAGCTAGGGCACACACAGTGCAGGTGTTCCCATTTCAGGTGTTACAGCTCTCTACATGCTTTTGGGGAAGAGTGTTGCACCCACTGGCCACTCTGGCAGAAGCAGGGAGAGAAGAGTTGCCTCCTGCTCATCCAGAGGTGATGCACAGAGGAATTTTCGCCTGTGGGGAAAATTAAGGCTGGCCTCTCAGTGCTTGGCGTTGCAGGCTTGCTTGTGTGATGGGGTCCTGCCCAGCACTAGGTCCCCAGCCCAAACTCTTCATTCACGTCTTGGTTTGTGCAGGCTGAAGGCAGACAACTGCCCAGTCTGATTTCCTTGTAACTCCCTAGGAACGTCCCACATTTGCTTTGGAAGCAAAGGGTGCTGCATGCTGAGTGTTGCTCTTTTTAATATCCTGCAAGGAAAAATACACCCTAGCCATTGGCAAAGTCATATCCCTGGCTAATCACTGCTGTCATTAGAAATGGCTTTCCCTGGTTTGGGAGGTCTGAGGACACACCCTGCTGCTGGCTAACTCAAGGATCAGGGTACACTGTGCCCTGTGTGACATGGTGCGGAGGCCAGCACTGCTGGCTCTGCGGTCCCTGTGCCTGGTTTGTCTCCTTTGGAGAAGGCATCCAGCCCCAGGGCCGGCACAGCAGTTCTGTGCAAGCGCCACCCAGGGAGAGAGGGCACCAGTGCCCCTCAATCACTTACACTGACCGAGCAGGGAGAAGAACTGCTCCAATCCAAGGATTGTACTGGTAAAATAATGACAAGAAAAAACCCTCACCCTTTCCTAGTGTGAGAGAAAGCTTACAGTTTGCTTTAAGTTAGGGTTTGTTTGTTCACTTTCTTCAGGGAAGATTTGTTCTTGTCTCTGTAAGTTCATTCTCAGTTCATCAGGCAAAGGCTACGTCTTCCACGCTGTCTTTAGGGAATATTTGTGTCAATACTGTCTGGATGGGATTCTGCTCTCAGCAATAGCCCCTGGTTATTCTTACAACCTAAATATTATTCTGTTACAGCATAATAGATATATACATTGTAGTTCTATATACACTCGTGGGCTATTTTCTTGCTCTAGGTGTATGTGGGGACTTTAACTTAAGCAATCCTCTGCTTCTACTGTTGAAGTGTCTGGTTCTCTCTGTTGCTACCATAGCACATTAGTTTGTCTCATCTCAGAAATTTTTGCCTTTTTGCTTGGGTGGGCATGATCCCTTGAAGAGATTAGTTGCACACAGTTTCCCTTGGCCCTTCTGCAGAGCTGGCTAAAACAATGCTCTCACCACCACGGTATCTTCCAGCCCCCTGCTCTCTGGGGGGGAAACTCTAGGGCTCGGCTGGATATCACAGAAGAATAGAGCCAGACTCCCTGGAAGAAAGTTCAGCCTGCTCTTGAAAGACAAAGTGACTCAGGAGCCACAGTGACACAGTGTGCTGTGGCAGGAGGGTGAGAGGCCCTCCCAGAGCCTGCCAGCACGCAGGCTCCCAAAGCACTGCCTCAGAGGGATGTTTGTGCCAGGAAGGTCCAGTCTGCACTGGATACCAGCTCGGGTTGCGTGGCCACATGTCACTACAGCATTTTTATCCCTGAGGGCTTCCTGATTTCAGCTTTCCCTACATTAAAAGGGAAGCACCTCTATTCCTGGTTAATTATAAATGAAGTTAATTATAAAGAACTTCTTGCACTATCTCCAAGTGATGAAAGGAGCTGGCTGATTGTGTCACTGGAATTTAAAGTATGTCTCCTCATTTTATTTCCCTCATTAACACTGACCCAAGCTGAAAATACATGTGTTTCTCTCATCTCTCAGTGGATTAGATTTAACTAGAGCAAATTGTTAACTACCCAGGAGAACTAGGCCTTTGTTTCGTTGGACTCACTTCACTTTGGCACCTCCCTCCTTAACCTTTTAAGTTTGCAGGTGGCAAAGACATCACCTCAAAGTTTACTGCCTCATCACAAAGGAGTTGTTTGCAATTGTTCCTCACTGGCTGTCCCTGCCACTCTAAAATTAAGAATCCAGGTCCATCTTTCCCTCCTCTTTGCAGGTCACCAGACATCTTAGTCAAGCAGCTGTTGCAGTGGGGACTCCTAGCACAGCCCCTGGGTTACTGACCCTTCAAGTTTCCTCGAGGTCTGTCAACTCTGGCAGCTTTAAGTACTTGTTTTCCTTAGCAGCACAGTTGTTTACTTTATATCTATGACCGCACTGCAAACTTCTGAAACAGGGAACAGACCCTGGAACTCTTTTCACCGGGATATAGCAGCAGGATAGCAGCTCTTCCCAAGCCTTATATATTCCTGTGGTCTAGCCCCAGGCAATCTGGGTTTGATTTGCACCTCGTGATCAGCTGCAAGGGGACTTGTGTGGGGGCTGAAGATGGGGACCCATGGATTTTCCTACCCCTAACCCACTGAATAAAACTCGTACAGGCTTTGAAGGTGTCCACATGGTGGACAGGAGCTGAAGAAGGGTAAAAGGGAGTGCATCTGCGTTGCCCTCCACAGGGTGACTCTAGCAGTAGAGCTGGTTAGCAGGGTCTGGAACCCATGTGAGTGAAACAAGGTCTCAGAGAAAAAGGATCATCACTGGAGCAAGCCTTCTGAGCAGCTTTCATCTTGAGCTGAGGCTCCTGCACCAGGCTGGGGTTCTAGCCTTTGTTTTGTTTCCTCTTCATAAATCAGGTTTTATCGTATTGTGCCATCCATAAAGCTAAAGCTCCTGGGGTTTTGCCAAGTAACCTGGGGTGCTCTTCTGAAAGATTTGCCCCATTCCAGGCCACAGGACTGGACCTGTGTTGTCATAGTAGACACATCTAGGACACAGTAGACTCATCTGTTGATCCTTTTGTATTATCTCCTTAGAACTGTAAGAACTTGATTTTCCTTATGTCACTCTAATTCTGCAAAACCTGCAAGGCAGAGGTTTC
This sequence comes from Lanius collurio, assembly GCA_020086605.1. Taxonomy (NCBI): domain Eukaryota; kingdom Metazoa; phylum Chordata; class Aves; order Passeriformes; family Laniidae; genus Lanius; species Lanius collurio. The sequence continues at coordinate 7,003,665 of JACBWW010000034.1, read as the reverse complement.
CCTTGTGCTGAAGGACTGTGAAGCAGTTTCTTGTTTTGGGGCTTTGCTCTAAGTGGAGGAAAACCCTTCACAGTGGCTTTGGACAGGGTGGGACCAGTGTCCATAAAAGCATTTCAGCAACCTTAGGCTGGACTGATTTAGAAGAGCTCTCTTCTGGCCTGACACAGCACATACAGCATGCCAGGATGGCTTAGAAACTCAAGCCATCTGGAGTTCTTTCCCACAAAAACATGTGTGTGCCAGAATTGGTCTCCTTTGAGCCACCCACTGTGAGAAAGGATTGCATTTAAGCTGGCTCAAGTTTCTTGAATTCAATTTTAGGCAAGAAAAAATTGTCGGCAAGTATTTGGAAAATGCCTTGGTATGAACATGCTGAATGAGAATGTAACAATCTTTGAAGGAACATTAACACTGTCCATTCGGAGCCACAAGACACTGAAGAGCCATCAAAATAGGACGTGGCTTCCCCTTCCTGCCACCTTCTCACCCAGTGATTTGTCAGCCAGATTTAGGGCTTACCCAAAATGAGTCATGAGGACTCCCCCAGTTCACAAAATACCTCTGAACTTCTCTGGCTGTTGAGGTGCAATAAACAAAGAGACATTCAGGTTTAAGATTGAGGTGCTTTTATACAGCAGCTGTAAAAAAGTATCAAGTGCAGGCAGGTCATCTGATTGTCTCCCATTGTTTGTGACAGGCCATTTCACAGGGTGGCATCGCATCTGATAGGTAAAGACCCAGTTAGAAATACTCACATGCACACACAAATTTGGAAATGCATTTAAAAGTGGCAGATCAGTAAGTTCTGCTGGGAGGCAAGAGCATCATTCCCAAGCCCTGTGGACAGATCAGAAACCCTGCTCCTAAACCCCCTGAAGGCTGTGGTGATCCTGGCTGGATTCATAAAAGGATTCTGGCTCCAGTGTGGTGAAACAAGGCAGTGGTTCAGAGCCCTGAGCACTGCAGGATGCAAGGGAAAGGGAGGGCAGACAGGATTTGTCACCCTGACAGGAAGGGTCGGGAGAGTGTGAGCGACAGCAAAGGCCCCAGCCGTGCCTCAGTCCCACGGAGAGCACAAACCCAGCTGGCTGCCCCAATGCAGCCACCACCACATCAGCCAGCAGGGGTGGCAGACTCCGCTGAGACTCTGCCCTCCCATGGGAAATGAGAGTCTGCAGCAGGGTGTGCCCAGCCCCAGAGAAGGAACCGCCTGGCAGCTGAGCTGCACGGAATTCCACAGCGCCGGGGGAGAGCACAGCACGCCTGCCAAAGTCTGCAAGATACCAAAGTCCAAGGGAAGCACCGCTGCATCCACCCTCCCCTTTGGCCACAGGCAGGAGCAGGACTTTCCAGATGGACGTACAGATCCATGGCTGACTGCTGCTCGTCTCCAGCACGGACCATCTGGCAGCTAAAAAGTCACCCAACATTAAATCAACAGGCAACCTCTACAAGGAACAGCAACCTTGGGTTTCTTGTGAGGCAGCAGCAAGAAACTATGCAGAGGGCAGAGTTGCAAGATCTTTGCTTAAATCATTTACTCAGTACTTATAAAGCAAAGAGACAAAGAATCCAAATCACATGCAAATAACTCCCAAACTCAAGCATCTACATTTCCTTAGAGCATGCCACTCAGCATATGACTAAACCAGTTCTAGTGTTTATGCAAAGAAAAATGTGTAACTTCCCTTTACTATGCCCATCTGTGCATCTTAACCTGCAGGCAAGGCTGCAGGGTTTAGTGACCTCCTGGAGATGGTATTTATTAAAGCCACTTGCCTGGAAGCTTCCCTGCCTTGGCAAGAGCATTTCATTCCTCTTTTTTTTCCTCTGAAACTCTCACGCCACATGTAATCAATGAGATGTACAACTCTTGTCTGGTGCCATGCAATGGCTCATCTTTTTGTGTAAGCAGATGTGTTTTGATACATATATACCCTGTGTTGTGAAACAGCATTGCTCATGCCCCCTCTCCAGGAACAAGTCTTTATGTGTAGGGATTTCTGATGGATTATGTCAGCTTCTTGTGCTTGCTGCGAGCTCACAGCTCCTCCTTGCCTTTGCCTGTGGATTGTAGCGACCAGGACTCGGATGGGGAGAGCCCATACAAGTTGACAGCCTCGTGGCTTATAAACCTCCAGCAAAAAGTATGTTAAAGCAAGAGTCAGGCTTTGCATTCTTTGTCACTGATGATATGACTCAAGCGGAGCTGGAAACTCAGGTTAAGTATTTTAATACAAAGAAGGAAAAGAGCAAGATTATTTCTTAATACATGGGACTGTTCTATACATGGGGTTTTTTTATGTAAGAGTTCATCCCCTTCCAGTGTTTGCATTTTATACTCTTCAGTAATATTCAGGATGTGCCCAGCAGAGGTCTTCCTGCCTTCGGGGTGACTTGATGCCACTTGGCATGAGCACAGACACTGGTAAGGGACCCAGCCTCGCTCAGACACAGGAGGCAGTGCAACTTTGGGGTCAAACCAGGGTCACAGCACAGAGTCCCACCTTGGTTACTCAGCCTGCGTACATGGGCTGAACCAGGGCCACTGGCATGGCCAGGCAGGGGTATGAAGCAATCCACGGTTAGAGGCAGGCTTTCCCTTGGCTCAAGTCACAGGGAGACCAGAGCTGCAGGAGAGGAAGCCTGCAATGGTGCCGAGGAGGGACTGCTGCTGTCCCCAACCTTGGGACAGTCTGCACCAAAGCCCTGCAGGTTGCGAGTGAGCAGCAGCGTTTGCTTCTCCCTTGGCCCCACTCTCTTCCCTGGCCACTAGCAGGCTTGCAAACAGCCTGGCTCTGAGGACAAACCCTGCCCTCCTCCTTATCAGCTCCCCTCCTTATCAGCTCCCTGTTTTGTTCTAGGGTCACTTTAGATACCATCACCAGGCAGTGTGAGAACCACTGGGGAGATAAGGAGGGTGCAGTGTTTGTGGATGGAGGGAGCACAGCTCTGCATATGAATAGCAACAACACTCCCCACTGAGGCCTGGAGGTACTTGTCCTCTCTGGAAGTGAGACTCAAGAGCTTCCCATTTCCCTTAAACATTCTCTGCTATTTACCAGTGGCATGCAACTCCCAGGTGGACTTTGGACAACCTGCAATAACACCTGCCCTGTGCTTGGCTGTGCAAAGCTATTTGTTCCCTGCGGAATTAGTGTGGGACTCCAGGTCTTACACACACACCAATTCAAATTCTTCTAATTCCCATTTCCACTGAAATATTCTGGACTTCATTAAAGTCTATAAAACACCTCTTCTGGTATTGAATTCATCAGAACATTCCTTCACTCTAGAGCTGTGACTCAGGAAGGCCAAAAGAAAATATTTAAACCAAGAACTCTCTTTACAGAGGCCCCGAAGCAAGGGGGAAGAAGGATTTTGGTCCTTGCTTGCCATGGCAGCATTAGAAATGCAAACTGAGACCAGTCCACACAGACTGACATGCTTGTGTGGAGGACCTTGCCAATAGTTTTGATGGGTGTTTCCTTCACAACAGAAACTAGGACTTCTTAAACAATTAATTTGAAATAGCTTGTGGCTTTCAAGCACATGGAGCATGGCTGCCTATGAAACACTATCACATAGCAATGAAAGCACTTGAAATCTTTGAAAAACTGCCGTGAGCAGTTTTGTGCTCTCCTCCATTGGAGCTAAAAAAACTTAAGAGCAGTGTAAAGATGTAAAGATGTATTTCACAAACAGATTTTGGGTGGCTTGTATTTTATGACAGGCTGTACAGTAAGGAAGTCCTGATAAGTATGAGTAGCTTATGTGCCTTTGCTGAAATACAATCCAGATATAAAGTACCATGAGCCTTAGGCTTATTTAAACCATCCAAAAAGTAGTCTGCTCTACCAGCTCAAATTAACAGCTCTAAGGAAAAAAACAACCTACACAAGATCACCCATCTGTGTCCTCCCAGACAAGCTATTGCACTATGTCCTCAGTTAGGTATTTAACACCTCTGTACCAAGATTTTCTTAGTATCCTAAATATATATTTCTTTCAGTTAATGGTAAAACACATTTTCTGTGCTTAAATAAACTCATTATGGGGATGAGGGCTATTAACTGAACTAAGAATTCTACTTTTAGTGCTTTCCAGTGTGACTGAGTTTCCAAAGACAATATTTGTTTTTCCCTGAAAGGCTAACAGTTGTCATTTACTGCGGAAATTTAGGTTGTACTGTTAATTGGGGCAGGGGTTCTTATTCTAAACCCCACTCCACTAACCTGCCGTCTGGTGCTACTTGTAGTAATTGTAGTCAAGAGAAATTCTAGCTTTAACAGGATTTAGTAGCAATTGGGATTGTCTCATTACTTGCTGAAAGTGTGCGAGGCTTTCTTCTCACAGTGGAGTTGTATACAAACTATTTAATTCAAATGGCATTCATCACAGTTGGGAAAAAGTTCATTTTGTGTGATGGACTCTTCAATTTTTTTATTTTTTTTTTTAATCCTACAAGTTCTATTTCTCTGCTGCATAAAGTGCTGTGATATAAAGGGTGCCCTGGCCATTAGCTTGGGTTTGCAATGTTCTGTGCTCTTGCTCACCTGCTTTGCCCAAGTGCTTTGCACTTTTTTAATTGCACAAAAGCCTCTTGGGTTGTTTGAGCTGGGCTCCCACCACTGCTCCATCCTTCAGTCCATGTCCAGAGGTGTGAATCCAGATGAACACCCATCTCTGCTGTGCTGTCTCCCTTTAGCCATCAGGTGAGTGGGTGTGAAGGTGTGTGCCCCAGGAGCAGAGAGGAGGAGATGAGGGGTTACCTTTGCAGGGCTGTGTAAGGCTCTGAGGGCTCAGGCTTGACAATCTGTGCTGGGCAAAGGCCAGTGCATGGAAACACCACCCCCTTCTGCAGGACATGGGCTTTGGAGTAGAAAGCAGCTGGTCAGAGATAAGCATGACAGAGCAGAGGGGTGGACTTTATCAGCAGCAGCCGCCAAGTGGGAGGTGTGTTTTAAATGCAATGAGAGGAGAGGGCAGAGTCCTGCTGTGCGTTAATCCATGGCATGTCCTGTGTTTCAGGGCGGTGCAAAGTCAGATGCCTGGACTGGGTGTGAGGCAAGGAGCCCCGTCCAGCTGCAATGAGGAAACAGCAGCGTGCACAGGTGTGGAAGGGGCCGGGCAGTCTGACAAGTAAGCAGTAAGGAGGTCAGGAGAATGTGGAAACCGAGATGCTCAGGGTGCATGTGTGTCTATCCAGTGGTGGATTACTCCTGGCTGACTGGATCTGTGATGCACCAGGGCAGCAGTGGGATTCCTGCAGGCATGGCTGAGGGAAGATCTGGCCCTGCCTCCCACAGTGGGCTGGAGATGGGTTTCACCCTGTTCATTGCTTATTTCACCAGCAGAAAACTTGGGAGGATGAGGCTGTCTGGGAGTTAAAAGACTGATTATTCCCCCAAGCAGGGACTGACTGCTGTGCAGTGTTAGCAAGATAAACAGTCCTAACACCAGTGATAAACCAGAGCGCATGCACACTGAATCCAGTATGGAAAGTTTTGAGCTTCCTAACAGTTGCTTTGTAATTTAAAAATTGGAGAAAGCAGCTTATCTGTGTCATCTCAATAGGCGAGCAGTGACCACAAAATTAGGTCACAACTTACTTAGTTCATCGGTCTGACAACACTGCTAGGGAGAGAAAAGGGCTCTGAAAAAGGAGACAGGCAAGGTCTGAAACACTGCAGGAAAAATAAAAAGTGCCACTTAGGTTTGCGTCATGGAGAAGGGTCAGGGAAAGGCTGTAAAATGAGAATCCCAAGGTAGCACTGTCTTAGCAGCATGGAAGATACAAAGGGGAAAACCTTGTTCTTTGGAAGCTATCTTTGGAGAAAAAATACTCTCCCCCCAGACAGCTTTAGTCCGCTCACAAACTTCTTTCATTTGGGGTTCCTTCTGTGAAGCTCCCTGTACAGGAAGGCTCTGGTGGCATCCCTGATATCTATCCGCTGCCAAACAGGTTGCTTTCAGGAGCTTGTAGCCAAGGCTTGTGGAAGGCTTTAGGGAGCCCTTTCCCAAGGGAGCCTGGTGCGTGATGTGAATAATGGCAATGGCTCTAATTGTGGTGGAAAAGGCTTCATTGTTTTACCAGGCAGCACCCACTTTGTGTGTTGGTGCTGACCTAGACTATAAACCCCAGCTGGATTGAAGAGGAAGGGAGATACACAGGATTCCTCCTGCTGCGGAGGAGTCCTGGAGGGCCCTCCAGGTTCTCGTGCTGGTGGCTCAGAAACCACTTCATAGTTGAATTTCTTATGAGTTCAAGTTTGTGTTGTTGTCTCAGAGACAAATGATCATTGCCATTACACTGCCTTGGTTTACTGAACTCTTTCCCCTGTAAAAGGAGAAAACCAGGCTGGGAAAAGGCTGCAGCCTTTTGTGGCCTGAGAGTCGGGCTGAGTAGCTTCCCTTCTGCTGGAAAGAGTTCCTCCCTCAAATAAACCCCAAGCAAAGCGGAGACCTCAATTAGTGCTTGAGCAAGGACTCGAGGCATTCCCTGGCACGCATGTTATGCAAGGGTCAGGTTCTGCTGCCCTCATTCCCGTTCCTCCCCGAAACTGCAGGCATTCAAACACATGCCTCAGATGCATGAGCAGTCCCATCTACTGCTCTGGTCTGCCCCAAAGCCTCCCACTGGGGCTGAGCCAGCAGTCCCAGTTTCACTGGTCCTACACTGGGGTCACCCAGCAGCAGGAGCATCAACCTGGCAGCGATGGATCCTTGTCTCATGTATGTTAGCTCTCTTCCTGCCTCCATAGAGGATCTAAAGGAGAGACAGAGTAGGCGCAAGATTAACTTGTAATTTTTGACACTTTAGAAGCTCATTCATGCTAAACCAGAGAGCAGAGTACATTATAGGACCCACATAATCCAGTGAGATTCCTAAAGACAATTTGTTTTTTGTAAACTCTGAGGAATTACTCCACTGGACATGTCTTGACTGCACTTGGCCTCCCAGTCCCACCTGTCCCCATCACAGAAACACCTAACAGGCAGTTTAGGGCTGGGGTCTCTGGGAAAATGCAGCTCTGGTTATGAAACAGCCTTCCCTGTGCAAGGTTGGGACCCGTACTACAGCACAGCTCCTTTTCTGCCCAGCACAGTCCTACTGCAATGCTTTCTGTCGCAAGGCATGGGAACAGGGCTGTAGCCACAACACAGGTACCACTTCCTAATCCTATAGTGTGAGGAGAGCAACTAGAGGTGCAGGAGTGAGGGATCAGAAGGGATGCTGCTGGGCAGCCCCAGGCAGCTGTGGAGGGGAGCAGGACTGTGGTGCTGCCCTGCATTCTGTCAGGCCCCGAGGTGCTGCAGGGGCTGGTGGGCAAGGTGGCCTGGGAAACACCCTTCCCTACTGGCACTCTGCCACTGGTAGCCTCTGCCACAGTCAGTCACTCTCTGAGGACTCTCGCTGGAAGGCTGGATCTTGATCAGCTACATTTTTAAAAGAGGGACTCATCCTTAATCTGCTGGGATTTAAAAAGGGATGTAGTTTTACTACTCCCTGGAATTTAGATGGTGTAAACAAATGTTTTGCAAACCCCAGGACCAATAACAAGCTGTCACTGTCAGCAAAAGCAAGTGCTCTACCCTGTTTTGGGCCAGACTTGAGCCTCACCCCAAAGCCATGGTCCCACTAATGCTGGTGATTGTGGCAGCACCCAGCAGCTGGTACTGGCCCTGTGGGCTGCAGAGGACTTGCCTCCGGAGGGTTCTGCCTGCTTCCAGCAGTTACTGCATCCTTTCACTGGTAGAAAAGCAAGAACTGGGAGGGAGGGCAGAGAGGTTCAGACAACAGTTCATTGGAATAATTTAAAAGTACATTTTTCAATAGGTTCAGTCTGTTTCACAGCTTTCGTTCTGCCTGCGTGGCTTCGTCTCGCAGGGTGGTCACCAAGGTCCCATCTCCACTGGCAGGGAATGCCAGGGAGCTGTCTCAGTCACTGTCACTGCCGGATTGGTGGGACACTGCCCCACGGCCGAGCTGCACCCTGAGGCAGGCAGGCAGTGCTGCCCTGCCAGTGGACGGCGAGACCTTGCTGACAGAGGACACGCTGCGGGCCAGGGGCTGCGTGGGGAACATGATTGTGCCACGGGGTGCCTCCAGGAGCTGCCAGATCTCCCCCGAGGTGGAGCTGCCCAGGTATTCCCAAGGCCGGCGCCCACTGCCGTCCCGCACCTGCACCTGGCACCCCAGCTGCAGCACCAGCACCTTGATGACAAGCTGGTGGCCGTGTATGGCTGCCAGGTGCAGCGGCGTGTACCCGCAGCCCGAGCGGGCGTCCACGTCCAGGGCCAGCCCAACCTGCCGCGCCGCCGCTGCCAGCTCCTGCAGGCCCGGCCCGTCGCCGTGCTTGGCCAGCCAGTGAAGGACCGTGAAGCCTGATATGAAGTCCCTCTGCAGGGCCAGCTCAGGGTCTTCCAGAAAGAGCCCCCGCACCTGAGCCCAGCAGCCCGCTGACATTGCCACCAGCCAGGCGTGCTCCCGCTGTCCCAGCGGCACCAACGGCCCCCGGCTTGCGGCATTCCTAGGGGAGCTCTTGGAGAGCACGGAGCGGGGCTGCCGCCCACAGCCATCGTGCAGTGATGGGGGGGTGCCCTGCACCTCCGACAAAGCGAGCTGGCGCCTGATGCTCCGGAAAACAGGCAGCGATGCTGGGGGCTGGCTCTCTGCGGCTTGGGGCACTGCAGGGCCCTGTGCTGGCAGCAAGGACTGGGATAGGGGTGACCTGGCAAGGGGTGGCTGCAGGGAGCGCGATGTGGGGGACTGTGGCAGAGACTGTGGTGAGGGTGGCCTGGTGGGGGGCAGGATCGCAGGACCTGACGGCAATGTCAGGCTTTGGCATGGGTATAGCCGCAGGACTTGAGGCTGGGTTGGTCCCTTGGGGGTCATCCCCCTGGATCCCCTCGGCAAGTCTGGGGATGGCCTGGTGGGGAGCTGCTGCAGGGACCTGGACTGCGATGGGCGCAGCCTGGTGGAGGGGAGCACCTCGGGGCCTGACAAAAGCAGTGGGGATGAGGAGGGGCTGGCAGGGAGTGCCTGCAGGGACCGGGACAGGGGCAGCACCTCCGGGGCGGACAGCAACGGCGAGGATCGGGACGGGGGCAGGTCGGTGCAGGACAACAAGGGCAGGGACCGGGATGGCGGCAGGTCGGGGGGCGGCAGCGCCCTGGGGCCCGATGACAGCAGCGGGGACTGGATATGTCCGGCGGGGGGTCGCCTGCTCCCCGGGCTTGCTGAGGGCGGTGGGGTCTTCAGTGAGGGCATCCCGGTCGCGGGCTGCTGCGGAGATCGAGGCTGAGGCAACCTGTAGGGAGGCGGCATCTGCGGGCCCAGCGACAGCGGTGGCGTCCGGGACCGGGACGGTCTGGCAGAGGGCAGCCCGGCGGCAGGCAGCGGCGGTGATAGGGACCGGGGCGGCACAGCGGGGGACAGCGCCCCAGGACCCGACGGCAGTGCCGGAGGCCGGGGATGCGCTGTGCCGCCGGGGCGAAGTGCCC